>APFE030576940.1:0-14524 GCA_000404065.3 Pinus taeda | reverse complement strand
TGTAAAGGGGTTGAGGCGTGCCAAGAGGCACGTTTTTCAAAACTGTCCCGATGATGTTTTCCGAGTACACATCCGAACAAACACCATCTCTGCAAGATACCATAGGAAGACCTGTCACCATATTTTCTTTACATAGATGCTGAAGGGAGCGATAGTTTAAGTGACCAAATCGCTCATGCCAAAGTTTGCTCACTTCATCATTCTGAGCAACAAATACTGAGGGAAGATTTGATGACCCAAAGTTGTGAAACTTATACAACCTTGTGGAATCATCAGCAATACCAGTAGCTAGAATCTATTTAGGATCTCTTAGATCCTTGATTACAAAATCATGAGGTGAAAATTCAACAATTTTACCTTCACCTGAATGAGTTATCTGATATACAGATAGAAGGTTGCTGGATAAGGTTGGAACACATAATACATCATGAAACTGACCATTGTCTAGATGAACAGTTCCAGTCCCTACAACATTAAGAGATCTATCATCACCAACATATATTTTTTGGTGTTACAATCATGTAAAGAAGAAAACATGGCTTTGTTTTTGGCCATGTGATAAGAGGCTCCAGAATCAATGAGCCACTCATGAGAATGAGAAGAAGAAGATACATTTAATGCATAACCAGACTGAAATGATTGACAACGACATGCAGAAAGTGCCATTCCTGAAGATGAAGTTGAAGTTGAAGTAGAAGAATGCTCCACATGGATATTATGTTTCTTCATTGCGGCTTCCAAGGCTTCCATCTTCTTAAAGCATTTAGATTCTAAGTGGCCATCTCGATTACAAAAGTTATAATGTCTATCAGTCTTCTTCCATTTGTTTTTATTTGTCTTATCATTTTGCTGAAATGATCTTTCATTTTGAGACTGAGTTTGCTTAGGACCCTTGTTTGGTTTAGGACCATTCTTTTTAGGATATGACTTCTTAGGATTCTTTAAGTTTGGTTGTTGTTGGGCGGCTAATGCTTCTTGGAAGAGTTTTCAAGATTAAGAAGACCAAGGTGTAAGAGTTTTTCTTGTTCTCTTATTAAAGAATCACAAAAAGAGTCAAAGGAAGGGGCCTTGTAGTCTTTTCCTTGACAAATGAAAGCTTCCCTTGTAGAATGGAAGGTGGAAACAAATACAGAGTAGGCTGGTCCCAACTTAGTAAGGATGGAATAAATAAGGTTACTATCTCCTTTCTTAACCTTAACACCTTCCAAAAGATATCTAAGGGTCTTGAATTTGGACAAGAAATCTTCAATGCAAGAAAAATTATTAGGATCCAATGTAAGCAACTCATTTTCAAGTTGATGGGCTCTAATTTCATTTTTAATCCCAAAAACTTTAGTGATTTGTCCAATGCTTCATGAGGAGTATCAAGTTCTGCAATATGGAATCTAAGATCAGGAGAAATAGACATCCCTATCAAACCACGTGCTTGATCTTGTCTATTTTCCCATTTATCAACCTTGTCTTCATCTTTTGGTTTCCTCTCTTGGCCCGTGGCTATTCTGTAGAGACCTTTACTTCTAAATAAATCTTCCATGTAGGCTACCCATTGGAAGTAGTTAGTGCTGTCAAGAATGACTTGGCGGACTTTCCATTTTAAAAAAAAACTGAAGCTGAAGATGCTGAAAGTAAGTGTTCCAATGGATAGATCTCGAAAAATTAGGCTGTTTTAAAAAAAACGACTCTGAAAAAGGCTTCCGGATGAAGAAGTTATGGCTTTTTGAAAAAAAATTGTTGAAGTCGCCGGCAAAGTGCGCGAATGTGCGGGAATGAAAAAAAAACGCCCCCAAAAAATGGAGATTTGAACCCAAGACCTCTACTCTCTTAAAAGAACTTTGAGCCAATTGATCTATACAAAAATTTGAGAGAGAGAGAGAGAGAGGGGGGGGGCCTTGGTTTGCGTGCTTGCCTTGAGAAAGCTCTTTTTTCCTACAAAACAAAAACACAAAACCCAACACGAATATGCAAAGAAAAACGAACCTTACGGCTCAAAGTTAGCTTTAGCCGGAAACTAAATATTTTTCTCAATGTTTCTGATTTTCCAAGATCACACTAAGGTGCAGGGAAAAGAGCATACGCATGAGAGAAAAAAAACTTCCTTTCTGTTTCTGATTTGCCCAGATCGCACAGAGTCGCAGGGCAAAGAGCATACGCAGAAATGAAAGGTATAGATCCAGTAATAAAAAAGGCTAAATAAACAGAAACCGAAATAACCAGAGAGAAAATAACAGTAAACTGCAGATAAACACTGTATACCTCCAGATCTTAAAAATGACGCAGATAGGGCTACCGGAAACCTTTTCGCGTGAAACGAAAGGGGTTTCTCACTGGAACAGATGCTCTGAACACAAAACAGCAGTCCTCTCGGCCTGAAAGCAGTCAGAAACAGTTGATCTAGGAAACGACAACCGCATGCAGTTCTACCGGCTTCAGATTTGGATCACCAATGGACACGGCCCTCAAATAGCTCTGATACCATGTAGGAATTTACAGGGTAAGCTCCTCAGACATAACACAAAAAGGACACCGCTCACAAATAGATCACAGATCAATACACCAGTATTTTGACGTGGTTAAAACCCTCAGAGAGGGAAACAGTCCACGGCCTGCGCCAACGTGGCTACTACAGGCAATTTATTAATAAAAGAATGAAAATTTACATAAGCTTCTCTCATGCACAGTTAACCTACAAATGACCCTCCATGCACTTTAAATAAAATTCATGGACCAATCGGGTGTCAAGCCACGGATCAAGTGTCGGTAATACCGAGGAGAGAATGAACCGTCGGATCACTACATATCGTGACCGTCGGTTTGTAAGTTACAAAATGTACAACGGTAAAGAAACACACTTTACCTAACGCTAACCTAACTCTATACTAGACCAAGTTGAACTTAACTATTTCTTATGTGTCGGAATATCCTAACACGTGCCCCACGCTGCGCTTTTGATAGGGAGCTCCAAATCACATTTTGTTTGCATATATGGATTCCTAGTGACTTATATACTATATCTAGCCTTTGGGAGCAAACATTCAGTAGGTTTTGAAAGGTGGAAATGGACAAAAACTACCTAAAAATAACCTTTTTTCCCTCCTGTTGAAGAGCACGTTGTGTTTTTTAGACTACTTCTAGGAGAATTCCGTTTTGAGGAGCTAGAATTGACCTTTTTCAACTTCTGAAGATTAGATCATGTAGCAGATATGCACATCTTTCCAATGAGTCATCAAGATCAGAATTTGGACCTCGGGAAGGCCTTCAAAAATCAATTCTCCCAAATTCGCTATGTTTTCTCCTAACATGTTGCATTTTTCACTAATTTCACTGTGTTTTTGCCTGTAACAACTTTTTCTCAATTTTGTCAGTTGGATTCAACTTTCGATGATGTAATTATTTTATTTTGATGTTACTATGATGTAATTATGGGTAAAAGGCTTGTTAAGATGTTTTTATGTAAATTTAGGCTTCATTAATGAGAGTAGTTTGAGTCAAAGCTTAAATGAAGGAGTTGTTTTAACCTCCCTAGACATTAGGGTTTGGTTGAAACACCTCATATATCAGTTCCTAGACTCATGGATTTCACCCTTGAGAGAGGGGAGATGTTTTTTTGGTCTATATGTATCATTTTCTCAATCATATAACAAGTTGGACATCAGAGGTTGGAAGACTTGTAGCTTGTACTTCATCTTTGTTTTAAGGAAATCAAAGGAGCAGTTGCAGCTACTATCTAGGAATTCATGTGCAATAAGTTTGTGATGATGTATTTTCTTTGTTATACTTTTTTATGAATGATATACATTTCTCATTTCCATATATTATTTCTTCATTGATTTTCCTTAAAGTTTATAAGTAAAATTCTTTGCATAAAGCTTTGTTTTGATGGGAATATCATTTTGTGTAATTTTCCTTCTTACTTAATGAATTCATGGTGCACATGTTCATTAAGACCTTTTTCTTCTTTAAAACACTACACTACACCGACAAACCCTAAAGCCATCACAAAATTATTGTTACCTTTCTCCTCTATATCTATGTTGTTACGCCGTAAGGCGCTTCCCTCTGAAATCAACTCCCCTCTCTTCCTACCTGTCATCTTGTAAGCCACACGATTATATGTTATACGATTGCAACAATTTCAGCCGTTGATTCAAAGGGGTTTCCCAAACGGTTTGGGCGTTTCATTTCGCATCGGGTCGAATAGTTTCATCCGCGCAACTGAACCGGGCGGTGTGGTTGAAATAACCCGGCAGTATACACGTGGAGACCTCTATGGAGCGCCATACCACGAAAGTGTTGTCGTGGTGTCCCCATGAAACAATGCGGTCTGTGGAGGGATCATCCACGAAACGATACATCTTCAGCAAAAAGGGGGCGGCCACGAGCCTGCCTACATCCCTATCACAAATCTCTTCCATAGGATTCTAGTGGCGTTGGCAGCTTCTTGATCTGCAGCAGCCCTACTAATAGTATTTATAGTGTGAATGTGAGTGAGCGATCTCATTCATTGTCCATGGTACTTTAGATTTGAGACGAGAAGTGAGAAAGGTGGAGGATGGCCATGTGGTACACCAAAACATAGTACATAGCACGTAACAGCTCTAGACAAATGTGTTATAGTTCTGAAGTGGTGACGCTCATTGTTGGACTCCAACGTTGTCGAAAGCATTATCTGGTACTGTGTTCCAAACAGGGACAGACTATTATTCTTCCTTTGCGATTTTGAATAGTTGCATTGAAGTTTGATGGTTTATTTTTAACAATTGCATTGAATTTTGATGGCTGCATTTTCTAATATTTGAAATGTAACCTATAAAACGTATCCATTCTGCATGTTCGTAACCATTCTTGGTGACAAGCTTTTGGGCCCTGCATGTTACAATATATTAATAGTGAGACAGGTCTTTTATTGCCATTGGTTTTCCAAACCTTGATAACTATTTTTACTTGAGCACCTTTGTTCTTGTCTTCATAATATAGTATGGTAAAGTTTTCCCATGGGATTCTTAAATGGGGAAAACTTTATAATTTGAGGCCTTTTTAGGTCAAATAAATCATAACTAGATTCAATTTTGTCATAAGTGTGGTCTGCAGTTGGTTCTCTTATTTTTCATCCTATTATATTTGATATTGCCAGTTTTGTGGTCCTATTTTAAATTAGTGATTATCCAAATGAATATGTTTGGGTGGAGTTTAAGATTGTGTTCCTTCGTTTACCTCTTAATTTTCGCATCTCTGGCTAAGAAGCAACTGCCAGGAATGGCCTTCTTGCATTGATGAGGCAGCGTGGGAGGGGTGAAACATGTCTCTTGTTATCCTTCCATACCATTAAACCAAGACCTAATTAATCTGTTATTTTTTGTTTTGTAATTTGAAACAATTTGTTAAGTTCCCATCGTTGTTTTCCTGGTATAACGCTATTGTAGAACACCACAATAAAAATATATAGGAAATTTGATCAATGTACTGAATACGGATCACTTGATTCATGTCAGTACCCTATTGAGAATGAATGAATGTTAAGACCCTAAATTTTGACTAAAAAATTGGTGGTTCTTGCAACTTTAGTTGTATGAATGTTTGATGAGGTATGCAGTTGCTATATGTGAACTATGGGATCTTGTCCAAGTTGTCTTGGTTAACTGTTTCTTTGTAAAAGTGGAGGATTCAAAGTTTAGCCATACTAAAGTTCTTGTTTATGGTGGTTTCGGTGGTTCAATTCAACTATTTACTCATATCTTCGTAGGCTTCTCATGGTCGCAGGCTTTGTCAAAACCGACAAAGAATTTCAGGTCAAAGGTATATAGATATATGCCTGTGGATATGCCATTAATATTTTGTTAGCTGCATGTCTTGTTAGTTGCATGTCTTGTTAGCTGAAAATATATTTTCTTCTTTTGATATGTTCCAGAGGTTAGTTCCACCAGTGGCATAAAAATGCCTATTATTTTCTCTTGTTTGTCATATTATGTTTTGAATTTTCTCAAAATTTCAGGACATTTTATCTGAATTATATATGGATATTTATGTTGTAGCCTTGTTCAGTGCAAAAGTATGTCGCAGGGGTAGGTAAATACATCTTTCAAGGAATTGAGAATTAAATCTAACTCTGAAAATTTGCACCTGGAGATACATTTCACTCGGGCATTCTAACATATACTGGATGTAGTAATTGAGGTTTAGGAACACTAGTTCATAATGCACAGATCTTAGATTTTGGTGTGCACTAGTTGCATTTGTGTTCATTTTTTGAAGGTCGGTTGTGTAGAAATAAACACAGTAAGTGTCAGTCAAACAGTGTTTATTCACAATTGCATAACATTCTATTCTATATTTTAGCAGTTTCTTTATTAGCCAAACAAATTTTGGGGAATCGCATCGTTAGTTTTATTAATTGCTTCTTTTTATCACTTGTAAGAAATCTCAAAGAATTCTTTTCGTCCAACCCAAGATCTTTTCTGAATTTGATGGGCATATTTTTAGCTAGCTCATGGAAATGTATGATGACAACATCTGTCATCACTCTCTTGATGAAAGAGATTGGGAAACATGGTGCCATTTGCCACATAGATTACATTTTGGGAACCTAAAATGTCTATCAAGCTCTAACTGCGATGTTCAAAATGAATTCATAAAGGATGGTGCATGAGACTAGATGTTGGGAACCTGATATGTCCATCAATTTCAGACTGAGAAAGTCAAAATGAGTTCATAATGATGGATGGTGCATCAAAATTATTTGACACCTACACAAGGGCATCATGTGGAAGAGACCAGAATATTTCCTATAAAATGAAAGCATTTGTATAGTTAAAAATGTAAAGATGAATCTAGATGCATTTGGCAACTACTGTTTAATTTAGTTGAAATTTCAATGAATAACAGGCCCTAATTCTACATTGTTATGGTTATTTTGTGTCTAATTATGAATTTCTAAACTTTATGGTGAGGAGCAACAACATAGATACCTTAGATTAAGAAGTGTTCAATGATGGAAGAGTTGTTTTCTAGAATAATTTCTTTTAAGCTGTATTTTGGTTGTCTATGCTGACGAAGTTTTGTTTTGTTCGGTGTAAAAGCTACACGAAGCAATTATGCGTGAGGATTCTACATTATTTGAAGAAGGCATAATTATTGAAGAATTCGGGACAGGATTTATTCTTGGTGACAAGCTTTTGCGCCCTGCTATGGTTAAAGTGTCAGCAGGACCAGGTCCTGCAAAAGCTGCAGAAGATTGTGAAAATGCTGCAAAACATTATGCTAAATCAGCTGAAGAATGCAAGGAAACAACAAAGGATGCTAATGCATTAGATTCTTTTGATGTCTCAGAAGAGAGAGAGGCATAATGCTTTGCTACTCAAATTTTGTACGCTTGTTTCTTTTCAGGCTAAATTCATTATTCTTATTGTCTTGTGGGCCTCAAAGTTTACACAAAGTCTATTTGAGTTTCTGAGCCTTCCCTATTGTAAATGGCAAGTAGACAACATGGTTAAGGTATTTTATTTTCTCTAATGATAGCAGTTGATCTGTGGCCACTGGCCATTTGTTGTATTAGATAGAAGCTCCTCTCCATAATTTAATATATGGTTGCAACTTTCATGTTACAATGTGTTAACAATGAGATAGGTCTTTTATTGCCATTGGTTTTCCAAACCTTGATAACTATTTTTACTTGAGCACCTTTGTTCTTGTCTTCATAATATAGTAGGGTAAAGTTTTCCCCCATGGGATTCTTAAATGGGAAAAAATTTATAATTTGAGGCCTTTTTAGGTCATATAAATCATAACTAGATTCAATTTCATCATAAGTGTGGTCTGCAGTTGGTTCTCTTATTTTTCATCCTATTATATTTGATGCTGCCAGTTTTGTGGTCCTATTTTAAATTAGTGATTATCCAAATGAATACGTTTGGGTGGAGTTTAAGATTGTGTTCCTTTGTTTACCTCTTAATTTTTGCATCTCTGGCTAAGAAGCAACTGCTAGGAATGGCCTTCTTGCATTGATAAGGTAGCATGGGAGGGGTGAAACATGTCTCTTGTTATCCTTCCGTACCATTAAACCAAGACCCAGTTAATCTGTTATTTTTTGTTTTGTAATTTGAAACAATTTGCTAAGTATCCCATCGTTGTTTTCCTGGTATAACGCTATTGTAGAACACCACAATAAAAATATATAGGAAATTTTATCAGCGTACTGTATACGGATCACTTGATTCATGTCAGTACCCTGTTGAGAATGAATGAATGTTAAGACCCTAAATTTTGACTAAAAAATTGGTGGTTCTTGCAACTTTAGTTGTATGAATGTTTGATGAGGTATACAGTTGCTATATGTGAAATGTGGGATCTTTTCCAAGTTGTCCTAGTTAACTGTTTCTTTGTAAAAGTGGAGGATTCGAAGTTTAGTCATACTAAAGTTCTTGTTTATGGTGGTTCAGGTGGTTCAATTCAACTATTTACTCATATCTTCGTAGGCTTCTCAATTGTCAAGTGCTTGAATATATACACTTGCACTTAAAAAAATGGGTCCCCATTGATTCAAGTGGGGAACTATGTGAACTTTTTCTTTGTATGTTATCTGCATAGTTCAGAACTACATGCATGCTAAATCCACTTATATGGTTTCAAGAGTTGATATTACTCGAAAGTTCTAAACGCTTAAATGACAGCTTGAAATCATCTAACTTTTAAACTCGATTAGTTGTAAAATTTATATCTGTTCCACAACGTGTGTACTTCTTGTTTCTATAATGTAATAAAAAGTGCAGTAAATTGCAAATTCCAGTGTCCGCAATACCAAGTTTGATGATTTGTTGCTTTTCATTTGGAACACAGTTATTAACCTGCTTTGCTTTCATATGAAAATGCGTCCTTGTGAATTCATGAGTTAAACACGAATAGGAGGTTTTGCAATAATATTAGACTTTAGGATCATCATAAATATCCTTGGTTGTGAATGACACTTCAAATGAAACAGTCAGTGATTGATAAAGTTGCGCTAGTTGTAGGAGTCAAAAGTGCGACATGCAAGATCATAATAGAATCAGAAAAACTGGGGTATAGAGGAAAAATTGCTGGTTTATGACTACATTCCACATGAAAGCTTGGCAAATGCCTATTATGGTGGGTTCTCTTGTTCTCTTTTTTCCATTTCATGTATATCTGCAGAAAATCTCATTCAATTTGTTTCTGCAGGGTTGTTTTTTATTTTTTTTACAAAGATAGTCCTTCAATTGCTTGCATATTATGAGTTTCTTATGGATTCCACAATCTCCCTTGTTTAGCTACTGTTGGTAATCACATGCCTACATATTATGAGTTACTAGATAACCAAATTCTCAACATACCTTGCCATTTCCACACTAGCCACTTACGGATTTTCAAACATCAATGTTTAGATAATAAATAATGGTTGGGCATAAAAAAAACATAGACATTAACACCAAAAATAATAATAATCACATCAACCTACTGAGAAAGCGGAAACACATAAGCTATCATCTTCACATTGGATACTTTAGAGAAAGGCAATCTTGAGTACCACGATCAAATAAAGAAACACAAGACTATGGGAGAAGTGAGAGTTAATTTTTAAAATTTTGATATAAACATCGGTTTTCAAGAGAAATTGCAATTAACAATGTACAAATCAATGAATAAATAATTACCAATTAAACTTTTAAGTCATGTTTTTAAGGTGCAATTAAGTTGAGCTTTCATTTTGTCATTCAATTCATTGACATTGAATATTAAATATAAGATAAATATATAGGAGTAGCATGTGAGTGTCAGTTTTATAAAGAAGATTCTTTTTATTATTAAAAAAATATAGATAGTTAGTTTCATTTTAAAGGGTTATAAATATGAGTTATAAATACAAGACTTAAAAGGTTGTAAATATTTGAAGTGTTGTAAATATGAGTTATTAATTGTTTTTACTCAAAACCTGATAAATAGATTTAGCAATTTTTTTTTAATTGAGTGGCTCAAATTCATGTTTCTTTAGGTTGAAGGTAAACCCACTAAAGTGGAAAAAATTGTGATGCCAGTGATTAGAGGGATTGTCATCATGGGGTGATAAGAAATTTAATATTCCAAGAAAAGGAGGTAGTAGTAGACTCTAAATAAATTAGCAATGCAACAACATAAATGTTTGCAACAAATTTAGAGAGATCCACCTTGTTGAATAATGCACACACCACATGGATAATGTATTTTTGCACTTTATGCCTTATGGCGTTTTCTTTGCAACATCTGGTGCAAATGCTAGTTGTAACCCTTTTATCCTTTGACCTAGCTACCTGGTTTTCCTCCCTTGTCCAGAAACAAAACCTAAAACTTTCAAAGCCCTACCTGAGTTGAACATATATAATCTAACATATCTTCCCATTCCTGTCATCATTGGTTGTGAATTCATAGAGAGATCCCTCTCTGGTTTAGCAAGGCTAGCTGCTGAACCGCAAGTGGTTTGAGCTTACCTCCTTCGATTTCCCTTCTCATCCTTGGGATATTATGGAGGATAAAGCAGGTCATGAATGCATATCTGAATATAAACTGATAGTATTCATCTAATAGTCACCAAGAAAGCCCTATGCCATCTCCACATGGTTGTGACAACACTTATCAGTCCATATATTCATCAAACATTAGATAACTAAACAAATCATGACATGATCCATAGATAACATACACCATGTAACCAACAAATATATAGCATAGAAACCATGGAAACTTAGCCATAATATCACCAACATAACCACTACAATTATACATGAATGGCAATAGAATAATAGCTCTTATTAATATATAAAAATACCAACCAAGTCGGGGACTTCCACATACCACCCAACCATAGATTGGGCTGAACGAAATCTCTCTCCCATGCCATATTCCAAAGATGAATGTGGGATCTCATGGAATAAACCAAGACAAAACCAAACCAAGGCTTCCAAAGGCCAATCCACCTCAACCCTCAACCACAATGATTCCACCTCTACTGTTAGACATCACTAACACCAACCAAATCGGTCTATGCCCAAGTTGTTCAGGGCTCCATGAACTAGTAACTCAATCCACATCCTTCTAAGGCTCCAAATAATTTTTCCAACCCAGCTCCTGGGACCAACCCCGTAGCCCACCAAAGGCTCCGGATTGTTTTTCCTAACCTAGGCTCTAGGACCAGTAACTCAACCTAAGTTGTTCCAAGGTTTTTAGAGTGTTTGCTTCAAACCATGGCCATAAGGAAAATGAGAACTAATCAAAAAAACAATCAAGTGGGAAAACCCACAACACCATGGCTATCCAGGAAATGACAAGGCAAGGCTAAATCCAATGTCAATCCCGGAAAATATCCATGCCAATGATAGCACATAACCAGAAAATCACATGCATATATCATGCATCCAGAAATCGGTAAGGAAGTCACACATGCAACCTATCACCTACAAGGTAATTCAGTTGTAGTTGATGATCCAACTATTCCCTTATATTTTCCTACTTTCCTTTTCCTTCTTTCTCCAAATCCAATGTATGTCAATGTGCTCCAAGAATGTGCTAAGTGTGCAAGAGTATGAGAGAATGAGAGAATGAGAGAATGAAATGAGAGCTCCAAAACTAGACTGTCAAAAGCTCAACTAACAAAAGTTGTGAACTAATCCTCATAAGCCTTTTTATCATTGAGACCTATATTTTCTTCATTTTCCTTCTTTTTTCCTCCAATTTCCTTAACATGAAAAGTTGTGTCTCTTCACCTTCCTTTTCTCTTATTTCCCTTTATTTTCATACATAAATTCCAATTAATGCCTATTTGTCTTTACCAATTCCTTTTCCAATTTCCTTAGCCATAAATAAACCAAAAGTGATCCCCACTATAATATCTTCCCACCATTACACTTGGAATATGTGTCCCATGACCTTGGTATTATATTTTTGTTTACATGGAAAATCAACCAAGGGCTATTACAATCAGTTCAAATCATACTTGAAATATTTGTGATGTGATGTTTGAATTTTTGTTCTTCAAATAGGATGGGGATTTTAGAATGCTATGGAATGAAATAAGGTGGAATTAGGATTGTAGTGCCATCATTAGGATTTGAGGCTTCTTATAAACTTTTTTGGAGCTTTTATTAAAAATAATACAACAATCCATATCTCAAATACTATAGTTTCAGCTTTAACAAATTGACTAATTGTGCATTTTGTTACATGTCATGTTACCTCAGATCTTCTACCTTTGAAAATTTATTTCTTGTTGAACTAAAGACAATGTTTTACTACTACTTAGGATTTATCAGCTACGAAATCTCTTCTTGGCTACAAAATGTTATCAATCTTGAAAAATTGCTTCAAAAATATTCAAGAGAACTTGTTGACGTTCATGTTGTTGGAATAGACTTATTAGAAGAGAAATAATCTTCAAAATAATTTTTTGATGCTGGAAAATATTTATTAAAATAGACACAAATTCTTCAAATTGATTAGTTTGAACTAAAAAAACTATTGGCAAAAGGAAAAGACAAGTTCAAGATACCAAGAATCTTGGTTTTCAACAAGGATTTCTTGTATAGTTTATGCCACCAATGTTGGTTTTCATAAATATATAATTTTCTGTTTATTTTTCCTCTCTTTTTTAAATATGGAAAAGAAATCAAATACTATTTGGTGGTAAAGGAGAGTAGTCCCCTTTTTCCACCAATTTTAACATGGAAAATTTCTGAAAAATTTGAACAAATTCTTCTCTTGTCAAGGGCTTATGATGGAGTATAAATTGATGCCCATTAACAAGAAAAGTTTTTGCTTCTTCATCAATGGTATTGATTCTTACTGTTCCATTGTCAAAAACAACTTCAATCTCATGACGGCTTAATCAATGTGTTTGGAATTTCCCTTCAAAATCTTTAAATTTTGAATCAAAGAGAAGGGCCCAAACACCTAGTTTGAACTTTTTGACCTTAATAAACTTGTCATGCAATTTTGTCCTCTGTTGCTGGAAATATGCATGTCCTTTGAATGAAATATTTTCTAATCTCTTCCAATTCATTTATTTGTGCAATCTTTGCTTTTGGACTTCTAGCTCAATTTTTTTTACTATCTTGCATGTCTCCACTCGGAATTCAATAGGAAGTAGAACTCGCCTTCCATAAACAAGTTCATAAGGAGTATGTCCAGTGGTATTTATCCATGTGGTTTGGTATGCCTAGAGTTCTTCTAGAAGTATGTTTTCCCAATCCTTTCTACGTAGATGCACAATGTTGGTTAGTATGGCCTCAAGAACTTTATTTGTGGATTCCACTTGTCCATTAGCTTGTGGGTGATATAGAGTGGATTTTTGATGCATGATCTTGTATTGCTCCATGATCTTTTGAATGAGCTTGGATGTAAATTGTGCACCCTAATATGTTACAATTTTTCTTCATACACCAAAATGACTAAAAATATTCTCAAAAATAAATGTAACAACAACATTTTCAATAACAAAATTTAGTGGCTTAGTCTCTACCCATTTAGTAACATAATTAATGCAAACAAGAATGTACCACCATCTAGAACCCATTTTTCAAAATGTTTTATTAGTACCTGTGGTTGTAGAGGTGTTTCATCATAATTAACATGCTTCCCCATCCTTCGACAATTATCACATCTCTTGACATATTCTTTGGCATACTAAAAAGGGGAGGGCCAATAATATTCCAATAGAATTACTTTGTATGTAGTTCGTCTATCATCAAAATGTTCTCCATAAAGTTCATCATTACATGCTTTAAGTATTTCAGGTACCTCATCTTCTCTAACACATTTTCTAATGATTAAATTTGTTCCTCTTTGGTATAGTTCTTCTATCCAAGAATAAGGTGCATTGGATTTGATAACTCTTCGTCTTTCTTTTGCTGACAGTTGAGGAGGAAATTTTCTTGTACGCAAATAATTAGTGATATTTGCAAACCAAGGATATTTAGTAGATATTGAAAAAATATGTTCATCAAGAAAATTATCTAATACAGTGATTATAGTATTTTTCTTTTACATCATCGAAAGGAAATCAACAACTATGTTTTTCTTTCCTAACCTATCTCAAATGATAATATTAAGTTCCTACAATAATAAGAACCATAAAGTAATTATTCCATTAGTTATTGGTTTATTCATAAGATATATAATAACAGAATGATCATTGTGAATAAAAGTCTCATATCCAGTAATGTAGTGTCTAAATTTGTTGATAACATGAACAACTATCAAGAACTCATTTTCTGTGATTTTATAATTCAACTTTGCAGGAGTTAAATTTTTTCTTTTATAATATATGGCATAAGGAGTTAAATATTTTTGTCCCAATGTAGCCTTGAAAGTTGTATCTGAGACATCAATAGAAATATGAAATAGAAGGTGTTAGTGTCAGTCTTTCCGGCCTTCCTCCAGTGATCAAATGTGCTCTTACAAAGTGATTTTGAAGTGTCAAGGTCAAATTTTGTCATTTCAGTGAGTCTTCAAGCAAAATTTGGTCACTAGGCATTAGGTCTAGGGTTTG
>APFE030576936.1:1363-14553 GCA_000404065.3 Pinus taeda | reverse complement strand
AAATGGAAAGCTTTGGTTGAAAATGAGACAGGAAAAAGGTTGAAGTGTCTTAGATCAGATAATGGAGGTGAATATTGCAGCAAAGAGTTTTATAGGCACTATTCAGAGAATGGAATTAGTAGAGAGAATACAGTTCCAGGAACACCACAAGAAAATGGTGTGTCAAAAAGGATGAATAGGAAAATCATGGAGCATGCAAGGTGCATGAGATTGCATGCAGGATTGCCTTTACAATTTTGGACAGATGTTGTAGATATTGTTGCTTATCTAATAAACAGAGGGCCTTCAAGTTCCTTGGATGGTGGTATTCTAGAGGATGCATGGACAGGTAAAAAGGTAAACTACTCCTTTTTAAAGACTTTTGGTTGCGAAGCCTTTGTCCACATTAACAAAGAAAATAGAACAAAGCTTGAGGAAAAATCAAAGAAATGTACCTTTATTGGATATGGTGTTAATGATTTTGGTTATCGCTTATATGATTATGAAAAACACAAAATTATTAGGAGTAGAGATGTAATATTCAATGAAAAGGTTTTGTATAAGGATTAGCTGCAAGAAAATAAACAGGAAAAATGAAACAGAAAATACACAATGCTTGATGATATCGTAGGAAAAGTGATGGTGCCTAAAAATCATAATGATCGACAGCCAGAACAACAACCACAATAGCAACAAACACTTCAAACACCTTAAAGTGGTGTTAGAAGATCTACCAGGATAAATAGACCCCCTGAACGATACTCTCATCATATTATGTATTGTTGACTAATTCTGGTGTGTCTTAAAGAGTCTAAGGCAGATCTATGATTTTTTCTATGGGTACGATGAATTGAGTCTTAGAGAGTTAGCACAGAGAAGTAAGTCTTAAAGGAGGAAAAGGCTCTGCAGCTAACTGCACATAGGCCTAGAGTAGTATCCCTAGCTGAGTGCATGGACCCCTACAGCTGAGTGTGCAGGGAAGTTTTGAGTATATAACCTTGTACTAAAGATCAATACAGAATATTGTTGGAGAAATTCATATGTTTTATATGTTTCCTTCTATTATTTATGTTTTCGATATGTGTTGTGATGAGATAATGTCTTTATTAAATAATGATGTATTGATCTGCGAATCTACTAGATAAGTCTTATTAATTGAATGCAATGCATGTTAAGTATTTACGTGAAGGTTATAAACTTTCTGTTAAGTTTATTAAGAATTTAAGAAAATCTGTGTGGATTCTGATCTGAGGCTAGTCTACGATGCATGTAATTAGATAAACTATCTGTTAAAGGTCCACAGAAGCCGATCAGATACCTTTGCGGAGGTCTAGAGGCATTTTGAAGGAAACTATAGCACCAAGCCCTAAGGGCTTAGATATCTGCGCGAAGGCAGATCTAAGACATAAAAGGGACCTCACACTGATCTCTGGATGCAGAAACTTGGTTCTAGCATCCCCCCATACTACTTCGAATGAGACTTCAATCCGTGCTATGTGGGTTGATGCCAAAAGGGCCAGTAGTGTAGGGTTTTGTTTGGCACAACTAACTTTGAACCTTGGTGAGGACCCACTAAGCCAACAAATAGGGCATAACCTAATCACACGAATTGATTTTCATTGCATTGTTGTTGAACTTTCTATCAATAGAAGCCTTAGCTTGTGTAGTATGTTAGCATTGACTTAACGAGGTACTGTATTGCTTGAGCTATACACCCTTCAGGAGTCACCAAGTTCTTAGTTAAGGGTCACTAGAATATTTCCTACACAGACATGCCTGGAACTCCTTGTCCCCAAAAGACAAATGTTTACAAGACTAGAAATTTTTCAATGCATTCATGTCCATTGGACTCATCCAATATTTGAACCTTGAAAAAAATTTACCCATCCCCTTATCAAATGGCAATATTCATGTGCCCTTTTTTGTTCTCTGATAACCCCCTAGGCTTAGAAACAATTTCCTTCTCTTAGGGATAGCACCAGTGGGCATTGTGGTTAGTTGTTGTGGATTTGGAAGCATGTAGGCAAAGGTATAGCCAATTGCAGAACAACTAAATCCAAGCCTTGAATAAATGCATGTTGGGTGGGTAAAGTGCCCAAGCAGAAACTAAACCTTGATAAAAGAAGTTGGATGTCATGGAAAAAAAGATATGTGGAAATCAAGCCTTAAAGTTCTAATCGGATAAGGCTTATCCATCTAGCCTTACGATGACCTAGTTGTGGTAAATTTGAATTGGATTCCTAGGAATCACCCTATCACTATGCGACGGAAGAAGAACTGAGGTGGACGTTAGCATATTTCCCAAGACGAGCAATCAAGAAACGCATCGAGAGTCGGAAGGTAGTTTGGATTGGGACCAACCATGGGTAAAGAAAGTTAATGTACCAAGACATGGGATTGACGCCAATTATGTCGGAGGTCACAGGTTGAGGATAGAAATAATAAAATTGGGTGAGCCCACTGAAAAATTTGTCACATGGAGGATAAAGGGGAATGCAAAACTAGGTCATGTTCTTACAATTGGCGGTCAGGAAACAAATAATAATGTTGTATGCAGGAACGAATAGGGACAAATCCAACTACCTTTTGAGCTGACTACTGCCACCTGTCCCACTAAGTCGCTGCCACATTGGATATGAACTGTATTGTATTATATATTATTATTTTAAATCTTGTGAGGGTTAGGAAAACACCACAAAAATCATAAATATGTACGAACGAAGGTGATCGACCTTAACTATGTCACATGTCAGGGTTTGGGCCTATAAATAACAAAATTGTATGCGTGAATGGATATGGCTGACTCTGACTAGCCTTTGAGATGACTACCACCACCAGAACCACTGAGCAACAACTATGTGGTATATGAACGATGTTGTTAAAACGTATAATGTCACGTGGGCCACAGAAAAAATGCAACATGGTGTGTGTGTATCTATATATTATATATATAATATTTATATATTATATATATATTATATAAATTATATATATATTATATATTATATATTATTATATTATATAATATTTTATATTATATATATATATTTATATATATATATATATATCTATAATATATATATGCCTAGTCGGGGTCGGGACTTCACCCAAGTAAAGCAGCTTATAGTAACAAGGAACGAGACCAAACCTGAATAGGTCAGAGGTCGAAAGTTGGGCCTAGAAATAACAAATCTAGGCACACTGATGGATAGGATTGACCCTGACTAGCCACGTGGCCCATTGAGGTGCTTCCATGTGGAAGAATGCACACTAGCCTTTGAGCTGACTATTTCCACTTGGACCAGAGAGTCGCTGCCACATGGACACATGGGCTTAGTCGCTGCCAAATCATAGTTTTGGGAGACAGTGCCTAGTCTTACCCACTTAGATTGTGCAATTTGTAGTCCTAGCCAGCAGTCAAGTTGAACTAAACTATGCATTGCATAGTTCCAGTCCACAACCAGCCTCATTGGATCGCGCTCTGCACAGTTCCATTCATCATCACATCTCACTAGCAGCTGGGACTATGCAATTCATATTTCCAACTAATAGTCCCTCGGATCTAAGAGTCACTATTATGTAATATTTCCCAACAGTCACCCAGTTTGTTGCATGATTGATCCTTGAAGTTCTTTTTGTTTTAAGTTGACATTTTCTTACCGTGAGTGTCCTCTCTGTCTCTAGGTACATTATTTGTTGAGCAATCTCTCAACAATCTAGGCATCATGGTTTCCAAGAGAGATGGATCAAAGGACACTATAGAGAGAAACACCGGAGACATGGTTGAACAAGTGCCAATGAAATTTCCCATCTATGCAGACATGTAGCTGCTCATAGAGACGGACATGAAGATCACATGGCAAGAAATAAAGGACATATTTATAGGTACTTTCAAGGAAGATCTCGAAGATCGAAAAGTCTATGTCAAAATTCACAAGTCAAGCTTGTAAACGATTGCATGTAGGTACCCCAAATTCCCATGCACAGACATAATTCACTGGATTATCTCACAGATTGATCCTGAGATGATGACATTGAGCAATACCAATGGGAAACATCTTTCCACCTTTAGGTCGGAAAACTACCATCAGATGTATTACTTTCCGTAGCCGGTGAACTACATGGATGCACTATTCTTCACTCCCAACAGCAATATAAATACTAGAAATATCATGAAGCATTGGGTAAAAGATCCATCGAAGTTTAGGATGATACCCAACTAGGACTACATGATGAAGTCACTTAGGAAGGCTTACCAACTCCTAGTCATCTTCGCATATCGCTTGTATGGCCAAGAGAGCATGGAGACCTTGCCGTAGAGTTGGGTTGTTATGTTGGATTAGCCGACAAATGAAAGAAGGCCTTTCAACTGGTTGGACATGTTGGCTCTTCACTTGAAAGTGCATGTGTCGAATGCCTGAAATCTGCGTAAGGATGGACAAGCAAGATTCTTTATGTCTGCATACCTGCTTGATGAAATCTGTGCCTAACAGAAGTTCTGTGGCATGGGTTGGACATAGAAATCATTAGAGGAAGATGTGAACATCTATTGCAAGTTTCTCTCAGAGTAAAACTACCGAGGAGTCATGGCGAGGTTGTTTGACCACTTCATCGCTTTGTTGTACAAGATGATATTTGAACAATATCCACCTTGCATGTCCCAAGAAGTGATGTAGGCATTGCTTAACATTGCAAATTGGTATGCCTCACCCAGTGGCACCTTGATCAAGATTTTTTGGTGCGGAGAAGCCTCCACATGAGCTACCGAGGTTTGCCACAGACAAGTTAGTCATGCAAGTGTTTCATACCACATCTCCACAGGGTTATCAGCAGGACTGCACAGTAGGAGGAAGGCACCATGGCCCACTCTTCCTTTGCATATTGGGTTGTACGAGATTCGTACCTTGAAATATCTGGATGTCGAGGTCAAGGACTTGAAGAAGTTTGGGTTCGGCACCAAGAGCTTCAATCTATATGATCTCCATTTCATATGAAAGAACCACTGTGTGAAGGTGTACTACCCATGGATACATAGCGCATGTCATTGGCCATAGGAAGATCCTTATAGGTATTGCTATAACTCCTCTAATCTTAATGGACCGGTCAACATGGTTGTATAATGTAAAGCAACACTGCGGGAAACAACACCACAGGAAGCAACAACAACAACAACAGTGAGAAGCAAACCGACACAAGACAAAGGTAAGTGAAATATTTTCCAGAGCGCAAAGGCTGAGAAAAGCTAGAAGGTCAAAGCAGATACTCTTTTTGAGAAAGTATCTTTGGAGATAAAGGTGAAGAGGCGAAAGCGCAAAAGGATAATGGAGTGCAAGAAGAGAGAGAAGCAAAGGTTGGAAGATACATAAAGGAGATTGCAAAAGATGGACAAGAAGTTGAAAGTAGAACAAGAGCTCAAGAGGAGAGAAAGGTACGAAAGGGAAGAAAGGTAGAAATAGGAACAGGAAGAAGGACAAGGCACACTGACAAAGAAAACTGCATAGATACAGGTTGAAGAAGCAGAGAAGCCAACATATGATGAACAGGGTGAATAGGTGCAGGTTCTAGAACATTCTTAGCAGGTTGAGTAGTTGGTTGAGGCAACAGACATAGAGAGGGAACATGAGCTACAAGACCAACACACCAATCTCATGACCGAGGGCATATGAGGTCACACCACAGTCTCTACCACCTCCAAAATCACAACCAATCCTAAGAAAGTAAGGAGAAGTTTTTCTCCTTGATGATGATCTGGAGATGAATGTGTACAATCTGGCATTCGATGAGTCACATCAGAGGATTGTACAAACATGAAGAAAGCAACTCCTGAATGATCATATATCACTTGTGAACATAGAGGAAAGGGTGATTGTACCAGATTTTAGAAGACATCTAGTTTCCATTGTCAAGGCTTCTAAGGCCTATACAGAAGCCATGAGTTCAACGGCCAAGCTCTTGATAGTAGAGAATGATCGAGTGGTGAAGAACTTGCAAGAGGGCAGGTAGAGAACAGAGCAGTTCGCAGGATCCACCTTGATAGAGAAGAAGCAATCAATAGTGGTGGAGATATCAAATTTTGAGGCCACCATGCAGACAATGTATAACAAATTTGTCGCCATGCACAAAGCGGTTATGCATCTATATGATTTTCAGTATCAGCATGCACATACAACCCAAACTCTCAAATACATTCACACTGCTATTATGCACATGAAAGAATGGACAATGAGGTACAAGGAAGCCCTTCTTTATTTTCACAAGAGGATGAAGCCAGAGGCTGATCTAGACAAAGCACATATTCTAATGTTGATCTGGAACTATGAGAAGCTCCTTCCACTCATCACTAGAATTTATGCTTCCTATGCATGGTTGTTCAGAAATTTGGATTTCATACTGTGATCACACAAGATCCCTTCCATAAGAACCCTCACCTAGTCCATGAGGAATAACCAAGTCATGTTGGATGTCAAAAGGTACATAGAAAAGTTGATGCATGAAGCCACCAGTGATGACTTGCATCTCAGTGAAGAGAACATGCAGAAGTATATCGATGGTCTATTCACACTCAGTACAATGTTGCACATTCTTCAGGATGAGCTGGATAAACGTTTCAAAACCATATACTCAAAAGCCATGGAGGCAAGAGTTTGCTTCGACAAAGATGTCACCAAATAGTATGGGGACACAATAGCGTAGTACCAAGCTTGGTATCTGTTCATCACTGAAGACCATTGTGAGGAGGTTATTGAGTTCGTCTTTCCCCAAGACCCCTAGTGATGTTTGTCTTGTCAGACTGACTCAAGCCTATTTTTGTCCCACATGGGTATATGTGGGAATTGTATTATTGTAAAGATATTGTAAGTGAAATTCCAAGTGTCATTAGTGGAATGTGAACAATCACTATGTAATGTGAAGAGTCATGAGTAGTCCAAGAGTCAAAGGGGAATGTCAATGGTCACCCCACCCTTTGCTATATATAAAACCTCATAACTCATATTACAGACTTTTGGGAGCCATGATTTTGGTTAGGAATTTCTTAGAGAAGGCTTGGAGAGTATTGTGACGAGCCTTGGATTCTCCACAATGTAGAGTGAGTACATCACTTTAGAGGAGCAGATGATGTTGACTATAATGTTCCACTAAGATTGGGGTTAGTGGTTGTTAATGGTGTATATATGGATGGAACTTTCCCTTAATATAATATATAACAGAGCCAACACATTTTCACGCATATGTTTTTATTGTAGTTGGACTCTTATGGCTGTTTTAGAAATGTATGTTATTAAAATTATGCATTTGTGTATGAACTATTTTGTGTGAAATTGTATGAGTCTTGTTGCAAACGTGTTGTTGGTTTAACCCGTCACTTTGGATTGTGGACTATTCTACTTTCCATATTGTGATGTCATTCCACTTGTGTGTTCCTTTTCGGTTGCGTACTATTACAAGCTTCTAAGGGACACACTTCCTTTTTCCCTTCATGTGTTAGAACCCCCATGCATCTCACTTGACTCGCTGCAAGGTCACACACTTTCTTCCGACCAAGATATCACACTTACCTCTGCACCCTATCACAGTCAAGGCATTGATTTACTACCTATTGTTGGGACTCCTACTCCAAACAATCTGAGGTCTAGTTGGCACTTCTTACCAGGGAGATCCCCTTACATTTTGGCAGGTCCAACACCATCAAAACCATCCATCTGTCTCTAAACTAACATTCCTTTGTCCATATCACCTATAGCATATTTATTACTTCTACATAAAAATCTTTTTATCACAATGTTGACATCTTTATGAAATAGGTTTCCATCAAGGACAACACATTAGCCATAATGCCAATAATATCCCCCTTTGGTCTTGATGGCAAGCACTTTGGTGTTTGGTGATTACCTGTAAATACCTGCAAAAGCCAAGTTTTCTCACCAAGCATTCTTCTCCAAACACCAATCTTCTCTCCTCCTTTGACATCAAGGGAAAAGGGCTGACCAATGTTGATGAATGATTTTCTCCCTCTTTGACATCAAGGGAAAAGGGCTGACCAATGTTGAAAGGATGATTTTCTTCCCCTTTGACATCAAGGGCAAAGGGCTAACCAATGTTGAATGAATGATTTTCTCCCCCTTTGACATCAAGGGAAAAGGGCTAACAAATATTGAATGAATTATTTTCTCCCCCTTTGTAAAGAGGAACATTGTAGGTATGATCTACTGAATATGAAAATTGCATTTTGACCACACTCCCCCTGAGCATATGTTGAACCTTCTAAAGATATTCAATAACGTACAAGACTTGATGACTCAACCAAAAATGACATTTCCTATCACCAATGACTCATTATTACATCAAATACCCAACATGTTGGGTTTACATTTTTTACCTAGAGTTTACATCAATCTCCCAAAATGGGATTACTTACATGACATAACTTGATCCTAATAGCCCATACATGATTGAATTTTGCAATGAATACAACATGGGTCTTTTCATGACCTTTACATCAAGAGACATATATGACATTTATAATCAAGACTAGAGACCTCAATAGTGAGGTAGCAAGACCATGATAGTCATCAGCAACCATCATACACCATATAGGAGCCTACAACATGAACATCTAATCACAACAGCATAGACAACATCATGAACATCCTCATCATCAAGAAGTAATATACAATAAGAAAATGTAGCATCAATCATCAACATGTGTCCAAATATGTGATTCTTCCAAGAATTACAAACCAACTGTAGTAGAAGCATAAGATTGTTCTGTAGAGATCTATCATAAACTCATTCCCTTGACCTTATATCATCAAGTTTAACATTCTCTTTCCATTTGTAGGAAGAGCCATAATCCTCAAGTACCAAAGACATATCAATATCATGTATCACAACACCATAGGAAACATATACATATTCTTTCCATGCACCAACAACATATGTGAAAACCAAGAATACCTTCACATCAACATCATCAACCAACATCTTCAATGAACATAACATATGTATCTTTCTTATCAAAGTTTTGGCAATAACAACTTTTCAAATGTAGCTTAAGCAACATATAGGCATCATCTACAAATTCACTATATGCAACCCATGCATCATTGATGACATAATGAAAACAACATATAAATGTCAACAAATCGTGAGTGAATCATAAACTTATCATCATAGACCATAGCATATGCATCCTCTTCATTAAGTGTATCAAGTAGGATTAACAACTTCACTAATTCCAACTTACGCAATATAAAGGCATCATCACTAATGACAAAATGACAACAAAATATGTATCTTCACCAATAACAACAACAACAACTAAACATCAGCAATGATATGTACTCATCATAAACTACATGCAACAAGAAATTCTTAAGAAACTGTAATGCCAACAATGGACCATTTAAAAGCATAACAAACTATCCCCATAAACATGTGCCAACTATTTACTGTCAAATATGATCATATCCACATCATCAATCAGCAAATCCATCAAAGAATCCTTTCAACAGTAGAAATATAGGAATGTTTAACTACTCATATGTTGGGTGTGGAGCTTGATTATCTTCTATATTCAAAGGTCTTAGTTGGATGTATACCCCAAGAAGACTGTACACCCCTCCATGTAGGGGTTTGGGGGGGCCGATCCCCCTTGGCTAGGGGGTTCGGGGGTAGTGCCCTCGAAGCTTAAAAAAAGATGTAAAATTGCCTTGTAAAAGTCTAGTAATTCCTAATCAATCTGGATCATTCATTAGGCGGATGATCTAATGGTAGAATTTATGTTTAACTTAGGAATTGTTTCCCTAGAAGTCAACCCGTCACTATATATGAGGGAATTGTATTGCATCTATGTATATCTGTATTCTGAATGAGGAAGAGAGAGGAGATTGAGAGTGAAGAGGGTTTTACAGCGGATCTGCTGTAGGTTGTATCTCTTCAGTTTGCTGGATAATATAAAAGGAAGGACTGGTTGTTTCTCCGTGGACATAGCCCAAACTAGGTGAACCACGTATATTTGTGTCTCTCTTATTTTGTGTGTTTTCTATGTTTATATTTCTGCAATATTTTATGTGTTCCATTTCTCTGTAATATATAATTTTCTAACAACTGGTATCAGAGCCGAAGGTCTATTTGGCTGATAAACGCAGGAGAAAAAGGATTCCTGGTTCGAGTGGGAGCAATGGTGGAAAACGGTAGGTTTAGGGTCAAAAAATTAAATGGACAAAACTACCAGTTGTGGAAGATGCAAATGGAAGATTATCTGTATTAGAGAGATATGTACCTTTCATTGAGCGGAAAGACAAAGAAGCTGACGAGTATGACAGACACAGAATGGGATATTCTCGACAGAAAGGCACTTGGAACAATACGGTCATGCTTACCAGCGTCGGTAGCATTTAATATTTCGAAGGAAACGACAACAGAGGGTTTAATGTTAGTGTTGGACAAACTACATGAAAAACCCTCGGCCTCAAATAAGGTATTTCTTATGAAGCGTTTATTTAATATGAAGATGTCAGAAGGTGGATCTGTTGCAAACCATTTAAATGATTTTAATACAGTTAAAAGTGAGTAAAGTTCTATAGGGGTAAATTTTGATGATGAAGTCAAGGCTTTGTTATTTCTGTGCTCATTGCCAGAAAGTTGGAATGGTTTAGTTATGGCCATTAGTAACTCTGTCTCTGGATCTAGTACTTTAAAGTTTGATGATGTTGTTGGTGCAATCCTTAGTGAGGAAATGCAATGGAAAAGCTCTGGTGAGACATCAAGTAATGTTTTGACTGCAAAGACTAGGGGAAGAAAAATAGAAAGAGGAAAGTGTAGGTTTTAATCCTGTATAGAAATTCCCTGCATACGAATTCTAAAACACAAAAAATAAAAATGTGAGATAATAACACATAAAACACATATACACAGAGGTTTTCCCTTGGATCCCAAAACTGGGACTACCATCTTGATTTTTCATTATGTTCCTTTCAGTATTACAATACATATTTATACATGCTGAAGCATCTAATACCATGGACCAAAAACCATCGCGTCCAATACCATGGACCGAAAAACCATCGCGTCCAAAAAACATGTGCGAAAATCATGCACAAAACCAAAGGTGGGTCCGCCCAACCTAACATAGGGTCGAAAACCAAAATTTTCTGGGGCACTGCCCTAGACCCCATAAAGTGGGGTTACAAGTGCCCTTCAAACACCCTGTTAACTACATGGAAAGAATATAACACAACCCAACATTCTCCCACTTGTTGTTTTCTTTTCATAGGGAGCCACAAGAGAGCTTAGTCATTTTCCCAGCCCTTAAATGCCCATTATCTCTCTACACCAAGAGAACTTCTCAGAGCTCACAGATTTTGTCAATGCATCTGTGGTATTCTTCAAAGTGTCCACCTTTACCAGCAACACCTTTTTGTCTTCTATCATATCCCTCACAAAGTGATACTGAATATCAATGTGCTTTGTCTTTGAATGATATGCAAGGTTCTTTTCCAAGAAAATTGCACTTTGGTTGTCACAGTCTATCCTTATAGCTTCCTGTATTAACCCCATACTTGAACACAATCTCTGCAACCAAACTACTTCCTTGCTTGCTTGAGTGGCTGACATGTATTCTGCCTTTGTAGTTGATAGTGCCACTACAGATTGTTTCTTACTCATCCAACTAACTACACCTCCAAATAGGTTAAACACATGCCCACTTGTAGATCTTCTTTGATCCAGATCTCCAGCCTAGTCTACATCAACAAAGCCACAAATATCCAACACTTTGTCCAATCCTGGTCCTCCTTGGTAGCACAGACCATAATCACTAGTGCCACACAAATACCTGAAAACCTGCTTCACTGTTGTCCAATGCTCCTTTCCTGGTTTTGACATAAACATGCTCAATACTCCCACTGCATGTGCAATGTCTGGTCTAGTACATACCATTGCATACATTAGGCTACCAACTGCACTTGCATATGGAACACAGGACATGTCCTCTTCTTGTGTCTTGGGACATTGTTTAGCAGATAACCTCACACCTAAAGGAATAGGAACCTTCACTAGTTTACTATCCTGCATATTAAACCTCTGTAGTATTGTCTTGACATACTTCCTCTAGTTTAACCATAGCTTCCTCTTTGCCCGATCTCTTTTAATTTCCATGCCCAATATATAGTTTGTAGCACCAAGATCTTTCATGTCGAATTTGGAGGACAATTGGGTCTTCAGATCCTGGATAATTTCTTTGTCATTTCCAACCAACAACATATCTTCCACATACAAGACCAGATAAATAACACAGTCACTAATTAATTTAAAATACACACAGTGATCTACTTTGCTTTTGGTGAAGCCAAGTCCCCGTATAAATGTATCAAATTTCTGATACCACATCCTTGGTGACTGTTTTAACCCATACATAGACTTATTTAACTTGCATACCAGTTCTTTCTTACCCTTCGCTGCAAAGCCTTCAGGTTGCTTCATGTAGATTTCCTCTTCTAGATCCCCGTGAAGAAATGTTGTCTTCACATCCATCTGTTCTACATCAAAATCAAAAGAAGCAGCAATAGATAAAAGTAATCTAATAAAAGTTACTTCGGCAACAAGAGAAAAAATATCACCCAAATCAATTCCCGGCACCTGGGAATAACCTTTTGCTACCAACCGAGCTTTGTATTTCTCCACTTTTCCTTCTACATTTGTCTTATTTTTTAATACCTATTTGTTGCTAATGGGTTTCCTTCCAACCAGCAACTCCACCAGATACCAAGCCTCATTTTTGTGCAAAGATGCCATTTCATCAACCATGGTCTCTTTCCAGAGTTTTCCATCCTCTGAATCTACTGCTTCCTTCACAGTTTTGGGATCATCATCAGTAATAGATAAAGCAAAATTTAAACAGAAAGCAGATGGACTATACCTTTTAGGCTGCCTTCTTTCTTGAACTGATCTTCTCACAGCTGGAGTTTGTGGCTCTTCATCTTCTGATTCCTCCTCTGCTGTAGAGTCTGATTCTTCCTCCTTTAGCTCAAACTCTATCTTCTCAAGTTCCTTTCGTTGGACTTCATGTTTAATAACATCTTTCAACTCTTTGCACACCACATCTTGGTTGTACAAAACCTTCCATGTGACTGGGTTCCAAAGCTTATAACCCTTTAAACCATCCTTATACCCAATAAAGATGCACTTTTCAGATTTACTATCCAACTTGG
>APFE030576923.1:30979-43126 GCA_000404065.3 Pinus taeda | reverse complement strand
GGCTCACTTGGCCGGATTGGCCAGGGTTTTGGCCAAGGATAATGAAATTTCATTATGATTGGGTTTTTCCCCGGATTTGGGGTTTTTCGGATAAACATGTGTATTTATGTGTTTATGGTTATTGCTGGTTAATTTTATATTTATTCCTCTCGGTAATTAATTTATGTTCTTGGGTAAATTTATTAACATCAAAGGCATAAGAACTCCAAACAACTTATACATACTCAAGGGAGGACAACAACAATGCTATCTAAGCAAAATGATGAACACTGGCTATGGCACAGAAGTTTGGGGCATCTAAGCTTCTCTCAAATAAGAAAAGCATGCAAATTCTAGGCTATTCGTGATCTTCCTGATATCAGCATCCCAAAAAATACAATATGAAAATCATGTCAATTTGATAAGCAAACTAGATCACACTTCCCTAAAAAGGAAGGGTCAGCTAGTAAGCCTCTAGAACTTGTTCACGCTGATTTATGTGGAATATCAAGGAAAAATTCACCTCATGGAGAGGAATACTTTATATTATTCATTGATGATTTTTCCTGAATGTGTTGGATAGGGCTTCTAAAGCATTTGAAAAATTGAAAGCCTTGGTTGAAAATGAATCAGATCACAAAATCAAATGCCTTAGATCTGATCAAGGAGGGGAATTTACCTCAGATGAATTCTTTGACTTTTGTAAAGAACATGGAATAAAAAGGAAATTCTCCACTGCAAGGACTTCTCAGCAAAA
This sequence comes from Pinus taeda, assembly GCA_000404065.3. NCBI lineage: Eukaryota > Viridiplantae > Streptophyta > Pinopsida > Pinales > Pinaceae > Pinus > Pinus taeda. Next base: position 42,390 of record APFE030576923.1, on the reverse strand, counting down.
TGGAGTGGTAGAAAGGATGAATAGAGCTATTCAACAAATGGCTCATGCTATGCTAGATGAATCTGGAACTCCTGCAACCTTCTGGGGTGAAGCTGCATTCACTGTCGTCACTATTCTCAACAAGGAAATGTTCGGCTAAATAGAACTCAAACTCCACATGAGCTTTGGTATGGTAAGACTCCTACTATAAAATAATTCAAAGTTTCTGGAAGAAAATGTTACATCAAAAGAACTGATGAAAAACTTGGCAAGTTTGAACCCAAAGAAGATGAAGGAATTCTCCTTGGTTACTCTTCCTGAAGTAAAGGATATAAGTATTATAATAAAAGACTTGGGAAAATTATTGAAAGTATTGATGTTGTGGTTGATGAAGCAGGAAAAATTCCAAAGCAGGTAAAAACGAAGATTGTGGAGAAGATGAGGATTATCCTTCCACATCAAATTAGACTAATTCTGAAAAAGAAACAAATGAAGCACTAGAAGAATAGATAACGATAGAAGAAAAGACTCTATGCAGGTATCTTCAGAAAAATCATCCAAAGACTTAAATTTTGGGATAGAAAGAGGCATGTGTGCAAACAAGAAGAACTATTACAGAAGCTTCAAGCTATCTAGCATTTCTTTCCTCCATCTAACCTCAAAATGTAAATGAAGCATGCAAAGATGAATGTTGGGTGAAGGCCATGAATGAAGAACTTGAGAAAATTGAAAAGAATAATACTTGAGAATTAGTTCCTAGACCTCATGATAAGAATATCATAGGAACCAAATGGATATTCAAAAAAAGCTGAATGAAAATGGAGAAGTTATTAGAAACAAGGCCAAACTTGTTTGTAAAGGGTATGCTCAACAAGAAGGTATAGACTTTGAAGAAACTTTTGCACCTGTTGCTAGACTTGAAGCCATAAGAATTTTCCTTGCTCTTTCTAGTTTTTAGAAATTCAAACTATACCAAATGGATGTAAATTCTACCTTTCTTAATGGAGACTTAGAAGAAGAAGTATATATTGAGAAATTAGATGGATTCATCCTTGGAAATGATGCAAAACTTGTTTGCAGACTCAGAAAGGCTCTCTATGGTCTAAAACAAGCTCCAAGGGCCTGGTATTACCGTCTTGACAAATACCTCGACCAATAAGGTTTTTCAAAAGGATCAACTGATAGCAATCTATATACAAATATTGACAACAATAAATTACTAATACTTGTTGTGTATGTTGATGATATCATTTTTGGTAGCAATGAAGAAGCCATGAGTCATAATTTTGCTTCAGTAATTCAGCAAGAATTTGAAATGTCCCTGCTTGGTGAGCTTACATATTTTCTTGGTCTACAAGTTCAACATAATAAAGATGGTATTTTTTTGTCACAAACCAAGTATCTCAAGCAGTTCTTAAAAAAATACGATATGGAAGATTCTAAACCAGTATGTACCCCTATGGTAACAAGATGTAGTCTCAGCAAAAATGATGAATCAACAGTAGTACATCAACCAACATATAGATCCATGATTGGCAGTCTACTTTATCTAATAGGTACCCAACCAGACGTCATGCATGAAATGGGAATAGTTGGAAGATTCCAAGCAAATCCAATAGAATCACAACTTTAGGCAGTCAAAAGGATTTTCAAATATCTTCAAGGAACACAAAATTTTGGTTTATGGTATCCTAAAGATACAGATGTTACACTTCATGCATATACAGATGCAGATTGGGAAGGAAGCGTTGATGACAAAAAAAAAACTAGTGGTGGTGCATTCTATACGAGTTCCAGATTAGTGTCTTGGTTCAGCAAGAAACAAAGTTCAATTGCATTATCTACAGCTGAAGTAGAATATGTGGCTGCTGCATCTTGCTGCACACAACTCCTTTAGATCATGCAAATATTGCAAGAAATTCAAATCACATGTACTCCAGTCTCCACCTATCTACATTCTATGTGATAATACAAGTGCCATCAATATTTCAAAGAATCCAGTCATGCATTCTAAGACCAAAAACATACCCATCAAATATCATTTTCTACGTGAAAAAGTGCTTGAACAAAAGATCAAATTGGAGTATGTTCCCTCCAAAGAATATGTTGTTGATATATTCACCAAACCACTGCCCAGAGATACATTTGAATATCTTAGACAGAAGCTAGGAGTAGTTCATGCATCATCTTGTTGTTAAAACTTATTTGTTTCAGAGAAAAGTGTTTATACATGAGTTTCATGAAGCGTATCTGCGTACATATGCTGGATTTTGTGGATACAGTGGCGTATATGTTGGTTTGAAGAAAAGCAGTGGGCTAGAATCAGGATGAAAGGATTCTGATATGGGTCTGATAGTGATCATTTGGCACAGGTTTAGGGGGAGCATATACTTATAATAATTCATTGTTGGCATTATCTTAGAAGATCTTGGTACAAATTCACAATTTTTTTTATTTAGGTGGAACGGGTTCAGGGGGATGTCATGGTTGTTTGATCTGGATGGTGATTGACAGATGATAATGACTATCATGGTCTTGTTTCAAATATTGGTCTCTATGTCATTTATATCTTTTAATGTCAAGGTCATGAAACAACCTATTTTGTTTCCCCACTATGCATGGGATGGATGTTGCAATGTTCTTGTTTTTCCATGTATAAACAATTGGTATATCCCCACATGGTTGGGTGGATGAGTCAAACTTGGTATATCCCCACTTGGTTGGGAGATGAATGTATGTATGAGTCATTGGTAATAGGAAGGTCATTTATGATGTATGTATAGAGTCATGTTCTTCTTTTAGAGCATCTTTTTATAGACCTTTCTTATATTCAAGGGGAGCATGGACTTGAGCATGGAACTCAATCAATACACTTCAGCATTCAGCATGTACCCAGAGGGAGCATAATCCTTTGCCCTTGATGACAAAGGGGGAGAGTGACTTGGGGTTGCCATAAAGTCCAAAGGGGGAGATTTTTTGCACTATGACACAGGTGTTGTCCTTGATGGAAACTCACTCAAATGACAGATCATAGTTCAAACTCACAGAATGAAGAAAGAAAGGTATATGCAGGTTCCCCATTGACCAAGCCATGCGTACATGCGGGTTCGCAGACCAAAAGGCGCATATAGCGTACACATGCACTTTCATGGAAGGAAAGGCATGTACATGTTGGAAAACTTAGTTTTGGTTCGTGGTATTTGGTCCATGGTATTTTCATCCATGGTATTGGTCCAAGGTATCTTGTTTGACGAGTTGACCCAAGGTATTTGGTCCAAGGTATTGGTTCTAAGTGGTTTTGGTCCATGGTATTGAGTAAGGCCTAAGACTATAAAAGGAGAAGAAGATCATTAGGCAAGGGAACTCAGGCGTTGAATACCTAATGAAAAGCAAGATCCAGAATATAGGTTATTGGGTTATGGCATATAGCTAGATTTGAATCAAGGATGAACCTTAGTGCTTGATGAAGGATAAGATATAATGATGGGTCAAGATCTTAAGGCTTGAGGTGAAGTATCTTTGTGTGGTTTTGATCTTTTATCTGAATAACTAGCGCATGTTGTAATCTGTAAATGTGATGATCTGAGTATAACTGATGTCTAGAATTGTTGTAAAGTTTAAATCATCATTTACATATCTATACCCAGGTTCACTTTAGCAAAGTTGCGTATACAAGCTGGTTGTGCATATCAAAACATCGTACATCTTAAATTTGATTTGCAGATCTGTACGCAGGTTCGCCTTGAGAAAAGTGCATATGCAGACATGTTCGACACGTTGAAGTAGTGTATACCTCATAAAATATGCTTTAGCTACTTCTGGTTGTTGTTGCAGTGTTCTGAGTTCTGGCGTGGGTTCTGGTTACTGTTACTGTATTATGGTTACAACATTCTGAAAAGTGATTGATTGATTCAGTTTTGGTTGGTGCAAAGGAGATTAGTTCATGCAAATATATACTTGATGTTTGATTGATGTTATTGATGGATCCAGTCTGAAAATTTATGAAACGTGGTCCCTGGAAGAAAAGAGAAGGTTGTAGCCTTCTGTAGGCTGGCACCTACATACTAGTAAACATATCAGCTAGTACAAGGGCTAGGGGGTTGTAGCTCCCTTCCAGGAGAGGCTAGAGAATGAGAGAAGGTTGTAGCCTTCCGTAGGTAGAAGCTTGCGTACTGGTATAAGACTGCACTAGTACAAAAATCGTAAAAGGAAGTTTCTTATTAAAAAGAAGATAGAGACAATTGCAACAGGTGCGTTTCACCCACATTGGGTTTCCACCTTATATCTTGTGTTCATGTGTGTGATTGTTTGTTCTATTTTTACTGCACTTGGTTACTGTTTATATGGTTCTTATGCATAGATTAAATATCAACATATGATGAATTAACTAAATCATAAGCTTGCAGGATATACGGTAATTGCCTTAAATACAATTTCATATACACACAAGTTTCAAAAAACTGAAGTAGCATATATGAATCTGATTATGGAAATGAAATATTATTGACTTGCTAGTATTGATTCACCCCCCTCTAAGTATTATTTCCAACAAAATCCTAGTAAAACAAAGTTAAATTATATAGAGAGAGCCCTCTCTGATTCACAGGTTGGCTAGAGCCTATACTTAGAAGATTGGTTTGCGGTTACCTCGGTTGCTTCCTTATTCTGATAACTTCTAAGGAAAATTTTGGGTGATAACATAGTGGTGACTCCATTGGGGACTCAAATCCTCAGCCCTAATAAAAACTTTAAGAAATTTTTAAATTTAGATTTTGAGCCTTTTAAAGTAATTTATTAGAAGTTATTTGAAAAAATATCACATAAAATAGTTGAAAAGTTTGAAATTCTGGCTTCAAGGAGAATTCATTATACTAGGGCTAACCTAAATCCAAAGTCCTCCCCAGTAGTTGATAATCCTAACCTAATTTCCTGGAAATCCAAGAAAGAAGAAAGTTCATTTAGTTACATACCTTTAGTTAAAGCTAATTCATGTCCTTATGAGTGGTTGTTTTTAGAAGATCTTCCCTTTGATGAGAAATTTGATTTTTCATTATTTAAATCAAAGTCTGAAAGTGAAATTTATGATATTGTCCTAGATCCTGAGTTTATTGCAGACCTTGGAGTCCAAAAAGCCAACAAATCGATTGATGAGTACATGTTGAATTCACCACAATAATCCCTTAGTACAGCCAACATCCATGAGCTTTCTGAACAATTATCCACTACTCTTACTTCACCATTATTCCCTTCAACTTCTAAAGTCCATTCCCTGCCGCCATTCATACCCTCACTCCCTTACAGACCTAACACTGCTCATCTGCTATTTACTAGTCCTAGTTCATCCTCCACCATTGTATCATCTTTCAGTACCTCAACCCCACATACTAACCCCTCCCAGCTTATATCCATGGCGAATAGATATTCTCCTCTTGTTTTAGATGCCCCACTTGGTGCCATGCTAGCAGATTGCCAGAGTAAAATCATACAAGTTGATGGCATAGGACACTACACTGCACAAGACCATGTCAATAAGATGACAAACTACATTGAATTACATGAAATTGATATAGGTGATGTTCAAATGAGACTATTTGCACAGACTCTAGCTGGTGATGTTAGAAAATGGTTTAGAGGGTTACCTCCTCATAGTATTGACAATCTAGATGTGTTTTATCAACAAATTTTAAATAGATTGGAGAAGAAAAAGGATCCCTTACTGATCCTTTCAGAATATGAAAATATTAGAAGGGGACCTAATGAAACTGTACAGGATTACTGCACCAGATTTAATAATATATAAAATGCAATTCTAGTTAACCTTAGACCCCCCTGATTTAGCATTAATAAATTTACCTGATGGTTTTGACATGAACATGGCATACCATCTCAGGGAACGAAAGCCCCCAACCTTAGAGGAAATGCAGAGTGTAGCAGTCAGTGTAGAAGCTAATATATTAGCTAAAAAATCTAGAGTTAGGAATGAAAGAAAAGGAATAGCTAAAGATGAGCCTTCACCATCTAACCTCAAAATAGATAGTTTAGCGAAAGGCATAGAAAAATTAATGGATAGAATAGAGTATATGGAGAGGAAACCTCAATGGGATAACTAACAAGCCCCTCTAGTTAGAAACCCAAACTTTAGGAAAAACCAAAACCAAAACCAGAACACTGGTAAAAATGGACCTGATTAGAATATTAGGCCTCCTTTTCAAGAAAATTACGCAGAAACAGCCCAGCCTGATGATCCAGAACAAGATACATAGATTAATCTGATGGTATTGGATGATGAGGATATTGTTTTCCTAACCCAATATGAACAAGAATTGCATATTCTACAACAATTGCAAATCCATTCTAGAGAGTCACTTGATTTTAAAGAAGGATATGATTCTGCCATTTTTGAAGTGCATAAACAGTATAACCTAAGGAGTAAAAAGAACTCTAATATCCCTAATCAAACCAAGAAAACAGTGCCAAATCAACCTAAGAAAATCAAAGAAGCCCCGATTTCTAAAATCCTCTAGATTCTCCCCAGACCAAACTAGAATCCTTCTAGCCCCACCATTGTAGATATCACCCCTAATCAACCTTCTGATGATTAGCCCTCCACTTCAATTCCCCCTAAAAAACCAGTGGACACACCTCCAAACGCTAGAATTGAAAACCAACAAAAAGAGATCCCCAATAGGGCAAAAGAAGACCATCCCACCCAAATCCCTGTAGTGAAAATTCCAAACCCTCAAATAGAAAAAGGCCCATTTCCATTCAATTTAGAAATAGAGGTGGCTAAGCTAAATATTTCAGTCCCTTTAACAGAGTTAATCAAGAATGAAAACTACAAGACACAGATAAACCATAATCTAAACATTGCTGAAAATGAGGATTCTGTTAACCTGTTCGATGACCAACCAAAACTTATATTTGGTCTTGATGTTAATGGAAAACCACTAGAAGTAGGAATACCACCTTTCTACATTAACCTTAGAATTCATGACAAAATTATTCATAATGCAATGTTGGATTCTGGGGCCTCCTGCAACTTAATACCGAAATTAGTAATGGAAAAATTGATCCTAGACATTACAAGACCTTAAAAGGACTTGTTCTCATTAGACTCAAGTTAAGTAAAGTGTCTAGAATTGATTAAAGACCTATGTGTTACCTTAGTTCAATATCCTGCCAAGAGCATCCTAATGGATATTGTGGTTGCTGACATCCCACCAAAGTATGGCATGTTGTTATCCAGATCATGGGGAGCCAAACTTCAGGGATCTTTACAACTTGATATGTCATATTCCACAATATCTATTTTTGGATAACCCAAGAAGTTGTACCGAGAAGCTTTATTGAAATATATGGTAAGTAGCCAAGATCGGCTTCAAAACTTTCCTATCTACTTCCGTATATTCAGGCATTGATTCTTTTATCCTGTATAATGCACATGAAACATAAGAAAATCATTTAGACAGTGTTGATACAGAACCAAAAGAAATTGTAGTTTCAAAACAAGAAGAAACTATCCAAACTTTAGAACTTTCCAGTAAACAAGGTAGTCAAAATGCGGAAATGTTTGTTGCACCAGATGATGAAAATTATGAACATGAGATATTATGGCATCTTAAATTTGATGGATCAATAAATAGGTTGGGAGCAGGGGCAGGAGTTTGGATATACAATCTGGAGAATAATCACTCTGAAGGCCATGCATACTAACTAAATTTTAAATGCACTAACAATATGGCCAAGTATGAAGCCCTAATTTTAGGCCTTAAATTAGTTAGGAATCTAGGAGCCAAAAGAGTTTTTGTAATGGTAGACTTTGAATTGTTTATAAAACAAATAGATGTTGTATATATGACCAAAGACCCTAGATTAAGTTGTTATAAAGGAATCATTGTAGAAATACTAAACACTTTCTTAGAAACCAAGCTTGTTGTAATTCCTAGAAAACATAATACGCAGGCTCATAGTTTAGAAATCTTTACCAGCACCTGCAAGTTACCATTTCAACCTAACCATCAGTACACAGTTGAAATTAGGCACAGACCTGTAATCCTTGATCATTTGAAGAACTAGCAAATATTTTCTAATGACAAATAGATAAACAATTTTTTAATCCTAGAAGAAGAATTTGTAAATAGCAATATAGATACTGACACATCAATAGACCCTAACACCAAAGATAAAATCGAAATAAATGAGATAAAAGGTGAAGAAATAGATAGATTTCATCTCGCTAACTTTACAAAATCAAATGTAGAAAACCTAAAGCAAGTTGAGATTGATGAAATAATTAATGAAGACACTGAAGTAATTAATCTCAAAGACAATTTATTACCTAAAGGATTAACCCCTTTGGAAGATTTGTTGACTTAAATGACGTTCCTAGGAAGCCTAAAATGGAACCTTTGAAATCTGATATAGAGGAGTGTAATATAGGCACTAAGGAAAATCCAAAATTGATCAAGCTTTTGAAATCACTACCTCCAACTAAAAAAGTGAAATACATGGAGTTATTAAAAGAATTCCAAGATGTTTTTGCTTGGAGTTATGAGGACCTCAATTCCTATGACACCAACATCATACAACACACAATCCCTATAAAATAAAATTAAAAACATTTCAGGCAAAAACTTAGAAGGATAAATCCTATCCTGTTACCGTCAATTGAAAAGGAAATCTAGAGAATGTATGATGCTAAGATAATTGCAAGAATCAAATTTTCTGATTGGGTTTCTAACTTGGTGCCAACCAGGAAGAAAACCGGCGAGATCAGACTCTATGTGGAGCTTAGGAAATTCCACAAAGTATCACTTCAAGAAAATTATCCCCTCCCAAAAATGGATCATATTTTACAAAGGGTAGTTGAATCAACCAGAATCTCATTATTGGATGGCTTTTCTGGTTACAATAAGATCTTAGTTCATCTTGATGACCAAGCCAAGATTGCCTTTTCTACTCCTTGGGGCACATTCATGTATGTGAAAATGCCTTTTGGACTAATGAATGTAGGAGCCACTTTCGAAAGGGCTATGGATATAGCCTTTTCCAAAGAAATCCATGATTTCCTCGTGATGTATCTAGATGACATTACTGTGTTTTCAAAATCTGATAGTCAACATTTAGATCATCTAAGGCAGGTTTTTATTAAATGCAGGAACTATGGAATTTCCTTGAACCCCAAGAAATCGTGTTTGGGTTAGAAGAAGGAAAGTTATTCGGTCATATAATATCAAAAGTGTTGGAAATAATACTGAGAAGGGGGGGTGAATCAGTATTATCAAACTCTTATCAATTTACACAAATATTTTCAAATCTGACATTTGAAACTTGCATATACCTTCCAAACTTATAATTTAATTTATTCTTTAGATGTTTTTCATTAATCTGTATGTGAGAACCATAGAATAATGAGCAGGAACAAAAAATAGACAATCACACCAAGGAACACAAGATGTAAGGTGGAAACCCAATGTGGGTGAAAACTACCTGCTGCAATATGTCTCTATCTTCTTTCAATTAGAAACTTCTTCTTACAATGATATTGTACTCGTGCAGTCTTTTACCAGTACGCAGGCTGCAACCTGTAGAGAGCTACAACCCTCTCTCGTTTTCCAGCTTCTTCTGGAAGGGAGATACAACCCCCTTAGCTCTTGTACTAGCTGAAATACTAGTACATAGGTACTGACCTATACAGAAGGCTGTTACCTTCTCTTTCCTTCCAGGGACCACGTTTCATCAATTTTCAAACTGGATCCAAAACATCATGTACATGTGCATCACCCAATCTCCTTTAAATAAATAACTTCTCAGAATGTAGTAACCAGAAAATAACACCAGTAACCAGACACCAATTTAAATCCAGATCTCTGCAGAAACAGATAAAAGACAGCTAAAATATATTTCAAGAAAGGTCTGCAACTTCATCGAAGGAAACCTGCAGATATCCGCACTTCTGCCGTGACGAGTCTGCGCAACTCCACCCCTGATTCTTCTCTGGTTCTGCGCACCTCCGCACTACGCTGCTACCACTCTCCTCAGTAGATCTGACTTATAATGCTCCGATTTCTCCTTGATTCAAATTCAACTATGTCTCACCAACTGATTATTAGAAATTCAGACCTTGCTCTTCTTAAGATTTTCAACACTTGTGATTAGCCAAATGATCTCCTTTCCTTTTTATAGGCTATGCCTCACTCAAAACCATGGACCAAAACCATTGAGAAACAATACCACGGACCCAATACTTGGGTTCAATTCTTTTGGATGCAATACCACAGACCAAAACCATAGGATCAAAAATTGTCGGACTAATACCATGAACCAACCATAAGATTTCCCATGTGCATGTGCTTTTCTCTGCATGAAAGTGCATGAACTTTTTTTTGCATGAAGGGAACGTTTCTCTGCATTAAAGTGCGTGAACGTTTCTCTGCATGAAAGTGCGTGAACGTTTCTCTACATGAAAGGAACTTTTCTCTAAATGAAAGTGTGTGAATTTTGCTGCACTATAATTTATCATCTGAGATGAGTGGGTTTCCATCAAGTACAACATATGTATCATAATGCCAAAAATCTCACCCTTTGGACTTGATGGCAAAAACAACCAATCACTCTCCCCCTTTGACATCAAGGGCAAAGGGGTGGACTATCATACTCCCCTTGAGTACCCGTGGAAAACTCTGAACGAGCTCCCCCTTTATATATGCTATGTGCTAAAATGTTGTCTGCAAAAAGATGTTCTACAAGAAAGAACATGACTCCATACATTATAAATAACCTTCCTATCATCAAGACTCATACATACATCCATCTCCCATCCAAGTGGGAATACACTAGATAGACAAAACGTATTCATCCTTGGCATAGTGGGGAAACCAAAATAGGCCGTTACATGACCTTGATATGAAAAGAAGTACATGACATAGAGACAAGAACAACTATCAATAGAATCAACCTTCAGACCAACAGACATTGATCTACTCCACCAGAAAACTCTTGAGAAATCAAACCAAGGACTTCTAAGATAATTCCAACAATGTGTTATTAGAAGAACATATGCTCCCCCTGAACCTGTGCCAGATGATCTCTGATAGACCCATTCAACCCACATAGACTGACAAATGTACGTGTATCCACCTGCGTACAACAGACAAGATTCAACAGCAGGATGATGCATCAACAACCCCCAGCTTCTGTCTGAGGTATTCAAATGTCTCCCTGGGTAATGGTTTGGTGAGTATATCAGTAACTTGTTCCTTGGAGGGAACATACTCCAATTTGACCTTTTGTTCTAGCACTTGTTCCTGGATAAAATGATACTTGATTGGTATGTGCTTGGTCTTTGAATGCATGACTGGGTTCTTTGAAATGTTGATTGCACTTGTATTATCACATAAGATGGAGATAGGTGGAGTACAAGTGATTTGAAA
>APFE030576923.1:13994-25031 GCA_000404065.3 Pinus taeda | reverse complement strand
TAGCATATTCAATTGATATAGGAAACAAAATATCAATTGTATTATTATGACAAAAAGGAAAGTACATCCTTCGCCTTAGTGTTGCAAGTTTCCCTCGATGTGTCGAGGTTCTAGCACCATTGTTAGCATCTCATGATTCACCTCAAACAATGGAAGTTCAAGGCTTATTCCTCTTTGCTTCAAACCAAAAAAACTACAAGCATATTATCCATTTACAAACATAAACTAGAAGGCTAAGGCTTCTCAAGGGTTGTTTTGGCTATCAAGATTTTACAGATTATTCCATCCTTTTCATTAGCTAGCTGAGGTTGGAAAAGGAGAAGTTTATATAGCTTGAGAGAGGGGACATGGATCCTCCTATGATGGGAGAGGCCTTATCCCTTTTTTTTTGTTCCAGCTTAATAGCAAAAAAGAGCCCAAACAGTCTCTCTCGGCTCTATCTCGACTAACAATTTACCAAACTTTCATTCACGAAGCTTCTATACCTAGAAGCTTCAACTCCTTTTTTAAAAAAATTCCAAAAGAGGGTCGAAGCGGGTCACGAATGGATTGCCAACATTGTTCAGCATTATGCTCAGTGTTAGACTCTAAAAATCGGAACAGGGAAGAAACTAAGTGATAGTGTTGGTCTTGAAAACTAAGTTTGAAGGAATATTCTCTGGAAATAATGTAAGAGGGAAATATTCTACAGATGAAGAGTGATGTAAGGACATGTTGTTCAGGACAGGAAAAACATGAGGATCACTATAGAGGCCCAGGGACTTACACTCCAACACGACCCGATCAAAGTAAAAATTCTAGCTTGTGAATAGATGTGTCAAAGTTGAACATGCTAGAAAATCTCTTGATTACTAGTCAATGATGGGAACCATTAACAAGTGCGAGAGAAACCACCAATAATGACAATGGCTCTCAAGGTACCAGTAGCACAATTCACAGAGTGTAAATAAGGAATTGAATTCAAACACCCGTGAATTCACTCGATCCAAAACCAATGATGAGAGCTTGTCGTCGAGTTCGAAGAACTTGCCATTGGGGCATGCAAGCTCTAAGGCACTTGAAGGGAGTCTCTCAGCCAACTTCCTGGATAATGAGCTAAAGTCGATAGGAAGTGACCTCATCGAAGTAGGAACATGATGTATCCCACAACATCGATGCAAGACAAGGGGATGCAATGACTATGGATAATACAGAGAATTAAGAATGAGTGTAAACTGCAGAAGGATTAACTCTTCAACATATCGGCGACACAACTCTGGAGTTTGGCAGCTTTTGGATCCATAGGATTGGAGGTCATGATGACATCGCAAAGATCATATGGAAAGACAAAAGGTGGATGACCCAAACCGAGGAAGGTCAATGATGAAGTGAGGATATACCAACCCAACATGAAGCAGAAGAGTGTCATGTTCAAGAGTGACAAGCTGCTGACACAATTGGTAAAAATTTTCCATTTTCGCCCAACATTTCTGGTAGGTACCCCAATTATTTTTTATCACAAGCTTGAAGGGGATAGCATATTCTTGTAATATAAGTCCATACTTCGAATAGATCCTACCTAGTAAGATTAAAAAGCCCTAGGAAGGAGAAGCTCATGTTCGTTATGGTGATGAATCCGATGTCGTTTAATTTTAACGAGTTTGACAAAGGAAAAAGTCGGTATCTTTTACACGTTTAAAGAGTTTGAAAAAGAAATGGAAAAGAAAACTCCAAAATGTCCCTTTTCATAAAGTTGTCTCTTGAGTCTGAAAGGGTAGAAAACAATACTCAAAAGAACCTCTTGACTATGTCATCCAAGGAGTACATTTTTCGTAAACAGTTTATCCCAAATGGGTAATATACTGGGAAAACGACGTTTCTAAACCATTTACGAGGTCAAAACAACAAGAACTCAGCAATGTTTTCATGTTTTCATAGTCGGAAAAGAGCTTAAAGCAGACTCCCCATTTTTATTTTCTTTAATGAGTCAAAAAGGGAAAAACAATCGGCAATCTTTTCATTTCATCTTTTACAAGTTGGGAAAAGAGCTTAAATACGACTCCAGTTTTGCATCGTCACCGGAAAACCATCACTTGTCGTTGCACAAGAAGTAAATGCATTATCCATTTCTAAGGAAAAATGGCGAAAAATACTTTTGAAAACCCTAAAACATAGCGAAAATCTTATAAAAAGGGAAAAAAGTAAAACTTTTTTACCATTTACCTCATTTACCTCATTTGGAGCAATTTTTACCCACTTGTGCCCTAAATCTTTAGGATAGCATTGCTATGAATCTAGGAAGCTGATCGTCGAACCGTTTGTTGGAGGTAAGAGTTGAGGCCCTATCTTCACATTAATACATGTTTTTAAGCATTTAACTATATTTTTAGGTATTTTGAGGGATTTATAGCAAAAAAAAATTGTCCACAGTCGGCACGGGATATGGGCACAAGACCTCCCTGATCGTGGGATTTTAACATGGGGTCTCACACCGTCGGCGCACCTATTTTAAAAACAGTCGCATCGGTGTAGAGAACCAAAAAATCATGATTTTTGCCCAATTTAATGCTTCAAAATAGAAATTTCCATTGCAAGAACTGATTCTAAATTAAATGTGGGGTGTTTTCAGGCAAATCAAGGCGAAAAAATGGTGATTGAGTGGAAAGAATATGAACATGAAATAATAGACCAAATGGCCTTGGAGGATCCAAACTATGTGGATGCATTGAGGAACTGTGGGCTCCTAAATTTCTTTCTGACATTAGGCCTATGGGCTCAACCTGAGCTACTACAATATCTTATCAGTCTATGGAATATTGGACGTGAGTTATTTGTGATCCATGACCAAGAGCTAGAGTTGGAGACTTCAGACATCTATTTCATTACTGGACTATCCCACAAAGGGGAACTAGTCCAACTGTATGGAGGCAGGCCTATTGGGGTGAGTGTAAACATGCTTCTTGCCCAACATTTCCCAGGAGCTCTGAAATCTACAAGCAGCAAGATCGATATCATAACCATAAACAATCTTCTATTGAAGATAATACTATTGACCATCAACCATGTGGTTGGGGATCAAGCACCACATGAGTCCAATAAATCATGCTTCCAATATGTTGTGGACTGCATGGCACCAACTATATTCAACTGGGCAAAAGAAATGAAGGTAAACATGAAATAACAACTATCCAAATGCAAAGCAGGGAACTTGAGGCAATTTGGCTATGGATTTGTTCTAGTAACCTTCTTCTTGGAATGAATCCCACTGTTCCATTATCATATGGTGGAGGTGAACCCTCTTGTACCACGAGATCCATAGATGGTTTGATGGAGCGAGCTATTTCCCAAATCTAGAGGAGACCAGCATATGTCCTACAGGCCTGCCTCTTTGTGTGGCTCAGACGACAGTTGATCGTTGTGGAGGATTGGCCATATGGAGGGGTTGACTACCACAGTGATCCTGACATGCCACTCCCAGAGCGAGAAGATTTTGATGATAGAGGTGAGAAAAACAATTTTCGTTTTCGTTTTTTATTGCTTTTGCATATATGTATTCGTGACACCTTGACTTTGTAACTATAGATGTTGGTCGAGAGAGACCAGCAGAGATGTCCCCTATAGCTAGATGTGTGTCTTAGTAGTTCGAGGTCACTCCTTACCAGGAAGGAGTTGAAAATGAAGAGGAGATTGCTCAGAATCTAGAGGGCCTAATGAGAGGGATTACAGAGTATGCACGGATCGAGGACATTCCTCGCCCTTATTAGCGGCACACGGTGGGAGTGTCGGATTAGATCCACCAATTACTGACTCATGTAGTACGAGCAGTAACATGTTATCATGAACATCACGCATAGTAGTCTATAGTTTAGAATTTACAGTTTTGAGGCCTACAAGCCATGTGTTAGTGTCGGTATCTACATAATTCCATCAGGGATCAAAATTTTCTCTTTGCATTTTCATTTTAGGCGTCCCATACTAAAATTTTTACATCATTTCATCAGATCATGTCAAACTGATCCACTGATGGTTGTCTTTTCTTCAGAAAATCTAAATTTCTCCCTCATAGAGTATACCTGCTGACCCTTCTTCAGGTTGTCTTTAGTTATGGTTTCATGGTCAATTTGTAATCATGCTTTCATTAGGTCATAGGACATGTTTTCATTAGGTCGTAGGGTTTCATATCCAAGGTCAAGAGCCTAATTTTAATTGTAAATAAATGTCAACAAGGGTATGGAGATGATAAATAAGTCAAACATGATGGCTTGTAGGTCATAACCACTGAATAATTATCTTTTAAACTAATGTAATTTTCACCTCTAAAACATGTTTTTGAGGTGAAAATAGAGTATTTTGAGTTAATTTGTATTTCTTACGTAATTTTAAGTCACTTTATGTAATAAGTGATCCCAACAGCACCAAAGCATGTCTCCTTGCTCCAAGACAAAGAAACACTGCAAAAATCAATTCAAGTTGAGCATTATCCACCTGAAAAGAAACAAAGAAGAAGAGGCATTAAAAACAGAGTTTTGAGAAAGGACAAGAAACATTAGAAAGTGGGTTTTTCAAGTGAAAAATCAAAATCTACTCCTACTTAAGCTCTCACATTTTCAAGTTCATTACTCTCATTTGGGAAGAAAGGAGTCAAAAAGTGAGAAGAAGGGGCAAGCTTGAGTGAGTTTTGAGCGAAGGAGAGTTGGTGATGCGCTTCTGCAGGGTGGCGCTATGCTTCTGGAGTAGTGGTGGACTGGTGTTGCACATAGGTAGAGTGGCGCTGCATGTTGAAGCCTAGCACTGCACATCTGGGAATTTCTGCAGTGTAATTTTACACTGTGCTGCACTTCTAGCATGGCGTTATGCAACTATGCATCGGCGCTGCGCGTTGAGCAAAAGGGCCATAAAGCCCTCAAATCTTCATACAAACCTCAAATTTTCCCTCTCTTACATACACACAAGTAAGTTGACCTCCTTTGCTGCAGTTTTGGTTTGCATATCAACATCATAAGCATCATTCTCCATGATAAATATGAAACCCTAAAAATCTCCCTAATGATGCCTAAAACACTAAACCCTCATTGTTCCTCCTATCACCTGTCACTACAACTCTAAATTATTTCCCTCTCCCTATTTCCCTATCCCTTTATCCATTTATCCTTATTTCCCTATCCCTTATCCCTTTTCCCAAAGGGAAATTTCTCAAACAAAACAAGCCCTCCCTCTCATTTTTATGATTCCTACTCCCTCATTCATTTGCTATCCCATTAGGTCATCTCCCATCCCCTCACTCCTAAAACACTTTCACTCATTCCCTTCATACAACCTCGAGCCTTGCAAACATGGACATAGAGGACTGAGACTATGAGGAGGAGGAATGAAACCTCAGCAGAAAGAGCTAGGCATCATAGAAAACCACACAAGGGAGGTAGAGTTATCAGAGAAGAGCCATAAAACCTTAGATAATTGCAGGCCTCTCAGTTGGTCGTAACATGTTTCAGATATCTTGGCTACTACAAGTTTTGTGAGCAGGTAGAAAGAGTTCAACATCACCCTGAGCTCACCAGACTTTTTGAGTTCATCTTTAGGATAATAGGGTGACTCTTGTTGGGGTAACATTCACAGTCTCACCTTCCATCATTGTAGATGCCACCAGGATTCCAAATGTAGGGGAGAAATGGTACAAGGCTCAAGACCTGGATCAACACTATTATGAGCCTTATATCAAACCCTGGTACAGAAATGAGGTGAAGAGACTTTTTCCTTTCAGATTTCTTGAAGACAAGTATGTTCCCAAAATGAAAATCATCATGAAGTATTTCACTTGTGAGGGTAGATTTTCCAGGTTGTACACCTATCACATCAGGCTCCTCGTGCATTTTACCAGGGTGAGGATGTTAAACCTCCCTTATTTCTTGTTTAGGAATATTGAGAAGATGGCTCATTTTGTGCAAAAGAAGCCATACCCTCAGCAGATGAGCAGTCTCTATCATTATTCCCTGATCAAGATGATTGTGCTTCATCATATCAGTATCCTCAACATCTATTGGGAGACATTTATTTCTCATGATATCTTCAGGGGTCCTCAAATTCCTCCACCAGTGTCTCAAGAAGCAGGGGAACCTTCTAGCAATGCTCAGGTGAAAACAGATGAGGAAGCCAAGGAGACTAGAACTACTGAGGTGCCCATTTACATGACATATTAGAGGGGAACAAGGAGATTGTTTGCTTTCAATAGGCAAGTGTTTTCTCCACGGCATGTGGAAGGGACCTTACCTTCTTCATCAGCCCATAGGAAAATGCTAGCTCCACAGGATGTGTGAGGGGCTTTGCCTTCTTCATCAACACAACAGATATAGGTGCAGCAGCTGCACAAAGGGAAGGAAAAGATGCTAGAGGAGAGTTTTGATAATGAGGAGGAAAGATACTTTGACTTGACAGAGCATGATGAGCCGGAGCAGTGTTATACTCATCATGGAGTGGAAATCATTGACTTAGAGGCTCAGGATGAAGAAACCATAAAGGACATCATCATACAAGAAAAGGAGGCTCAAGTACAAGCTCTGATGGACAATTTGGAGAGCGCCAAGTATGTCATCACATATTTCGAACAAGAAAACAAGCAATTGAGTGACAAACAAGTCCTCATGGAGCCGGAAATGCTCAAGATGAAATGACAAATTGACAAAGAGGCACAAGTCACTTTGACTCCTATTGAGAAGGAGATTGAAGGTGATAGAGAGACTCGGCTTGAGAGAGTCAACTTTCACCTTGAGGAGCTGCTACAGAAGGCCAATAGAGACAATCAGATACATGGCCTATCATTACAGGACCCGAAACAAGATTTGCAACATGAGGGTCAAAAGGATGAAAACTAGGCTTAAGCGGGCTTTCAAAGAAAAAAAGGAGGAGGATAGGCTTAGGTTTCTTGCTGAAGCTTCCTTGGCTCATCAGGACACTTGATGATATGCTTCACAATTTATGCAAAGTTAGGAATAAATCTTCTAACAAAATTCACCTTGCCAAAAAAAGTTTGAATTTCTTTTCTATTTCTGCGCAAGTCTATCTTTTGAATAGCATCAACTCTACTTGGATCAATTTAATCCCTTCTTTTGATATTATATCACCCAATAACTTTCCAGATGTCAAAGAAAAAACACTTTTCATGGGGTTCAAAGAAATACCAAATTTTTTGCATTTTTGAACAATATTTTCTAGGTGCTTGAGATGTTCCTATTCCTTCTTTGAAAACATAGTGATGTCATCTAAATATACAACCAAAGATTTGTCCTTTTCTTCTGCAAATGCAATATCCATGGCCCTACGAAAATTTTCTCATGCATTCATGAGTCCAAAAGGCATCTTGGCATACATAAATGCTCCCCAAGACATGATAAAAGTTGCCTTCTCTTGGTCATTAGGATGTACCAATATCTAATTATAGCTTGAGAAACCATCTAGCATTGACATCCTTTTTTATCCTACAATGTTCTGCAGTATGTGGTCCATCTTGGGAAGAGGATAATTATCCTTTAGTGAGGCTTTATTCAAGTTTCTGAAATCAATACATATCCTAATCTCTCCATTTTTCTTCCTTAAAGGTACCAAATTAGCCAACCAACTGGAAAAACTCAATGGAACTCTGATCTTTGATTCAAACAACTTTATAATCTCCTTTTCAATCTTTGGCAGAAGTAGTGGATTAATCCTCCTCGACTTTTGTTTAAAAGGCTTTTCATTTTCCTTTATTGGTATTTTATGTTGTATGATACTATGATCATAAATTTTCAAATCTTCATAACTCCATGCAAATAAATCTATGTATATTTTCATAAAATCAACATATTTTTGTTTTACCTCAAAAGAAAGTTATTTGGACAACTTGACACACTTATGATTATGTGCAGTACTAAGATTACAGTTTTTGACCTTCATTGTCATATTTTATCTTAGGATTCTTGGCTACATCATTCTGGTCAAAAAATGTTTCAAGAGGAATCAACCCCTTAGGAATACAGTTGTTTTTCAGCTGAATGACTTCTATACTAGCTTAGGTTTCAACAAACATATTCTGATGGTCAACATGAGTAGTTTCAAACTCTTCTTTCAATTCCAGAAATTTTTTGACTTGTTGATCATTGTCAAATACCTACCATTTTTTTATGTTATCAGGAATGGTTGACCTATGTCTAATGTCAATCTCATATTTCTTACTAGAATGAGTTTGAATTGTAAAATTGGTTGGCTAAAACAACCAAGGAATCTACAATATTGTTATGTTCTCTAGGTCTGATTATGAAATTGTGTTCTTTAAAATTTTTCGGTAACTCAAGAATTATATTTATGTATGCTCTCATTCTAACATCTTTGGTTTTATAGGTGCCATTTACATGTTTGATGACTAACTCAGAATCACAAAAAATGAAATATTTTTAGCACCTAAGTTTTTTTAAGATTCTAAAACCAAAACCAAAGCTTCATATTCTACCATGTTCATCTCTTGGACTGATTATCCAAATGCCAACACCAACTCCATCTCTTCTAGCAGAACCATCAAAACTCATGTGCCACCAACCTTCTCTATCAATTTCTTCAACTTGCTGATTTTTTGTTTTCTGATTTTTTGTTTCATCGGTGATTCCATTGAAAAGAATAGAGGATCCTAACTCTATTTCCACTGCATAAACTGGGAAATTTTGAGGTTTGTCTTTGCTACTAACCATATATGGCATTCTAGATTCTTGACATAATCTTCTCTTCTCAACAAAAATAGGGATAGTGGCATAAGACATGTCCATTTGCATGGTTCCCTTGATTTTAGTAGCCCATGATCTAGACAACCGCATACCAAACTTTGGTGGAATATCTACTACAATTATGTCCATCAGTGCAATTTTAGCGAGGACTTGAGTTAAACCAACCACCACATCTTTGATTAATCCTATAAATTGAACCCTCTTAGAATCAAATGAGAATAAATCTTTGTAAGGTCTCGTAATGTCCAAGCCAATATTTCCATGATGACCTTTGGAATTAAATTTTGAGATGCCCTTGAATCTAACATAGCATTGTGTAATATCATGTCATGAATATTTGAACTCGCATAGAATGGTGGTACTTCTTCATTTTGTTCATTTTCCACTCTTGGCCCTAAGAAAATGGTAGGGTGATCTTCTTTCATATTTAGACTATCAGAGGGTCCAGCTTGAGTGTTAAGCATTTTCACAATTTGATTCTCCTATTTTGTAACTCTCAATATTTCTCCAAAAGGGACAACAATTTTTATCCTTGAAATCTAATTTTCAAGGCTAAAAAATGATTGAGTTTTTTCAATTTCTTTCCCAAGAACATCCTTCTTTTGATTTTTTTCAATTTTTTTCCCAGAAACATTCTTCTTTTGTTCAGCCACTTTTGGACCATCTGCTTTCTTAAGCTGATTCTTATTAGCAACTATAGGGACATTCTTATTCCTCATGTTATATTGTTTTTTCATCTCAAAAATAGCATGTTGATATCCTTTCAGGTAATCTGATTGTTTTTCAATTTCACCAATACACGTTTCATTACTAGATTCATCATGCTCCTCTTTTGTTAAAAACATCCCTGTCTTATCCTCATCTAAACAATCTATGATGTCTTCTTGATTTTATGGCTGCATCTCTTCTTCACCAACTAGATTTTGATGAAAAGGAGGCCTAACTTGGTGATCGCGCTAGCTTCTTTGTTCTCTATTGAATCTAAACTCACCTAAAATTAGGGTTTCTTATCTGTGGTTCTGGTTGTGAACAAGAGGATTATTTCCAAGTGTTAGTCTATCCATAAGTTTTTCCATGGTTTTCATCATGCTATCAAATTTTACATCTGAAGATGAAGAAGGTTGATCTTCCTCGTTTACTCTTGCTTTCCCAATCTTTGTCCTTTTTTCATCAGCCATGTTAACCTCCACCTTAACGACGTCATTTTGCATGTTAGCCAAAGTGGCAGATTCTCTCTCTCTTAGCAAAATGGAAAACTCATAATCAAAATCTTCAGCATAATGCAACTGAGCAGCCCTTGGGGGAGGTTTAGTATGAGAAGGAATGGAATTATACACTTTGTTAAACCTTTTTGTAAAGTCTTGAACTGATTCATTACTTTATTTCTTCAAATTAGTATATTCAGTCAATGCTTGAACAAGATTCACCTTACTCCCCCATTTCCTTAAGAAAGTGTCTTCTAATTGATCCCAATCATGTATACTTCTTGGGCTTAAGGCTTTAAACCATTTTCTGACTTCACCAATGAAACTTTGTACAAACAATATGATCTTAACATCTTTCTCATCTACTTCCTCCAACTCTATGAAATCATTAAATTGGTCAACATGTTGTTCTACAGTAATTCCCTCCTCACCTCCAAAGTTTTTATTCTAGGGGAATATCCTTGTTGTGGGTCATGAAGTTGAGCAGGTAAGACAAGAGGAGCATATCTAGCAGGGCCTACAGGAGGTGGAGGAGGAGGAACTCTTGCCATTGTAGAAGTAACAACAGTAGATGTACTAGTAGAAATTACAACTTGTGGGGTAGTTATCAAACTAGTATGAGTGTTAGTAAAAGCAGATGTGATTATAAGAAAATGAGTTACGAGGATCTTCAACTAAGAAATAAAATAACTCCACTCAGGTAAAGGGATACTAGCTCTTATTTTCAACAAGAATTCAAAAGGATCAAGCTCTTTTAGTTTTTCTAAAGACTCTTGTTCTAATAACAATTCTAATGTGACAGTTTCACAAAACCTTTCCTTATCTTCTTTGGAAACAATAGTTGTGGTATCTACCCCTAATATTTTTAGATCTAGGACAATTTCTGTTAATTCATTTTCTAATTTAGACCTAAAAAGTGTTTTCTCAAACTTTTCATCAAATTTTATGTCTTTCGAACATTTAACACCTCCAGGGGGTAAAGATTACGATCTAAAAAGATGTGGAGTACCTGATTTTTATGAGCTGCCAATTCCTTTAAGAATTTTCTCTACATCATCAACTATCTTTGTTGGATTTGGATTTGGATTTGTTAGAAAATTATATAT
>APFE030576923.1:0-10375 GCA_000404065.3 Pinus taeda | reverse complement strand
TAAGGAGTGCACCGACAACATCATCAAACTTCAAAGTACTAGATCTAGAGACAAAGTTACTAATGGCCATAACTAAACCATTCCAACTTTCTGGCAATGAGCATAGAAATAACAGAGCCCTAACTTCATCATCAAAAGTTACCCCTACAAAACTTAGCTGACTCGTAATTGTATTAAATTCATTTAAATGATTAGCAATAGATCCACCTGCTGACATCTTCATATTAAATAAATGCTTCATAATAAATACCTTATTTGAGGTCAAGGGTTTTCATATAGTTTGGACAATGCTGACATTAAACCCTCTTTTGTCATTTCCTTTGAAATATTAAAGGCTACCGATGCCACTAGGCACAACCGTATTGTTCCAAGTGCCTTTCTATCGAGAATATCCCATTCTGTGTTTGTCATACTCATCGGCTTCTTTGTTTTTCCATTCAATGGTAGGTACAAATATTTCTTATACAAGTAAACTCCCATCTACATATTCCATAGCTGGTAATTTTGGCGGTTAAATGTTTCGACCCTAAGCCTACCATCTTCTGCCATTGCTCCTACTTGAACTAGGAACCTTCTCTCCTGTGATTTTACCAGCCAAAGAGAACTTCAGCTCTGATACTAGTTGTTAGAAAATTATATATTACAGAGCAATCGAACACATAAAATATTGCAGAAATATAAACACAGAAAACACATAAAACAAGAGAGACACCAATAGACGTGGTTCACCCAATTTGGGCTATGTCCACAGAGAAACAGTTATTCCTTCCTTTTATATTATCCAGAAAAATGAAGAGATACAACCTACAGCAAATACGTTGTAATTCCCTCTTTTCTCTCACACAATATCCTCTCTCTTTCTTCCTAAGAATAGACATCTACATAGATGCAATACAATTCCCTCATATATAGAGAGGGGTTGCCTTCTAGGGAAAAAACCCCTTAATTGAACATAAATTCTACTGTCAGATTTCCGCATAATGAAAGACCCAAATTGACAATGAAATTACAACATTTTAGAAGGAAATTTTACATCTATTTTTAGCTTCGGGGGTGCTGCCCCTGATCCCCTACCAAGGGGGGCCTCCAAATTGGCACCATCAACCCCTTAGACCCTCCTAGTGGCGCACATAAATAGGTAGTGTTTCCGCCACATTAAGAAATGGGGTCCAATGAGGTGATACCTTTGAATAAATAAGATAATTAGGCTCCATACCCAACAAGATTGATCCTCATATAAATCTTCTTGGGAGACACTTTTAAGTTGAAGAAGTCAATGAGGTCACCAAGGTAAAAGTACAACCTTGAAATTTCTTATCTCTTGCTACCTTTAAGAGCTTAGGTACTTTGAAAAGAATCACCCAACATAATAAAACTTTCAAACTCCTGACAGATGCATGAAAATGTTATCACTGAGCTAATAGAGTTGGGTTGCGTCAACCTTCAACCCAACATAACTATTTCAAACCACTTTAACTGGAAGTTATCCCTTCCAATATGAGAGGGCTCTCTCAAAAAACTTATCAAGTTCACTTAAAACAACTCAAACTATAGATGACTAATTCAAATTTCTTTTTATGTGGTTTTACAGGTGAAGGAAAATGTGATGACTGCCACCATTGGTCATGGAGTCAAATTAAAGCAAATCATGGCAAACAACAATGTTTAATAGAAGCTAAGCCATCTCTTGCTTTAAAACTAATATAAATGAACATTCATAGTCATACATAATAAGTGAAAGAAATTGGATCACTTTGACAAGAATTCCAAGTAATCAAAATACTATGAATACTGATAGTAAAATAGAAAACATGGTAAGAAAAAATGAAGCCATGACATGAATCTCAGGTATAAAAATAGAGCTGCTACAAGTTTACATATTAATTGGATCAAAATATTACATAAGGTCAATTCTTCACATTATCGATCAACCCTTTTGAATGTTGCACAATCTAGTCAAGATGAAAACTTGTTAAAATCTATGCATGAAGAATTGGACCAAATTGAGAGAAATTAGACATGGGAACTTGTTCCAAGACTAACAAACAAAAATGTTATTGGCATGAAGTGGGTCTTCAGAAATAAGTTAAATGACTATCTAGAAGTGGTAAGAAACAAGGAAAGATTGGTATGTAAAGGTTATGCTAAGATTGATGGTTTGGATTATGTTGAAACTTTTGCTCCTATTTCTAGATTAGAGGAAATCATAATGTTTTTGGAATTTTCTTGTTTCAAAAAATTCAAACTATATCAAATGGATGTCATATATGCCTTTCTAAATGAAAAAATAAAGGAAGAAGTTTACATAGAGAAACCATATGGTTTTCAACTAACAGAGAAGCCTAATTATGTTTGCAAGCTTAACAAGGCCTTGCATCGTATCAAGCAAGCCCCTTAGGCTTGGTATTCCAAGTTGGACAGCTACTTGCTCAAGTGTGGTTACAAACGAGAAGCAGTTGAAAGTAATATATATGTCAAATCCGTCAAAATGTAAAGCATTGGTGGCTTGGGAAAAGAAAAAGATGGTAACAGTGTTGCAAGGCTTAGATGTTTCCAAACATATTGGTGAATAAATTGGTAAAGGTGCAGATACTTTGGTGCCATTTCTTATACAACATATCATTCTAAATGTATTTGGAACCCATCAAGATGGCTAAATCTCAAAAAGAGCTTTCCAGTCATATGTGGTAGATAGAAAATGGCCTCCTAGAATAAAAGTTAGAGCCATTCAAAGTTGAGGATCCCAAAGTCAAAAGAGTGCAGAGATAAAGTTGGTTGGAGGACCCTTTGGAGCATGTTTAGTTTAACAGCATTTCCAAATGCGATGGAGCCTTTCAGCAGAGTGAGTAAAGGATCCATTATCTAAAGAGTCGAGAAAATGTGGAGTATACAATGTAGCAGTGGTGAGCATGTTGATTTGCTCAAGGTGGAACCCACATAAAAACACAACCCAACGGAGGTAGCCCGATGGGTTTATCCCAGAAAAACCTTAACGAGTGCTTAAGTGAACTAGCGATATGATGTGAGCCATGAAGGGCATGGCTATGGAAATAGTGCTAAGCATGTTGATTGGCGGTGTTTAACATAGGTAGGTCATTTATGACAACAAAGCTTGCAAAGAATAATCATGAATGCTTTCAAGTATACACAGGAGAGCAAGCCTTAGATGGAGCATGACTGAGAAATGTGGTACAAGAAGAGGCATAGCGGGCTTGAAATCAGTGGTTTTATTAAAATAATTTAACAAAGAAATTTGTCACATTATGAGGTCTTATGACCCTTTCTCTCTCATTTGATAAGAGAACACATGGTAGTAAATTATTGGTCAAAGGTGGAGCCCTGTGATATCTCATCTCATAGGGTTGATCATGGAGGTTAAAAGAGTGCACAAAAGTTAATCTTTGGGATGGTTTAAGTGGGCTACGTGGTATCATATAAATGGTTGATGATGATGTCAACACAAGGCCAATGAGAGGTGGATACATCTTATGTAGATTTAAGGGTTTGAAGTACCTGAATAGTCCATTACCCAGTGACATGTGTCACCAATCTAGAGGCTCCAGGTGTCCCTGATGACAACAAAATGATGAAATTCCATAGCCTAGACCCTGAAAGGTTTGAGCGATTCTTGTGAAGGATTGATGCAATGACTGGGTGTCAGAATAATGTGGCCATTGTTAGAACCAACTTAGTTCAGAACTAGTATTGACAAGGTGCAGATGCAATAATGGACCCCACTGGGACACACTATTCCTATGACGTTACCCTAGATGATAGAGCAAGGACACGATGGAAAGATAAAGTTGGAGTCGGTGAGTAATAGAAGAAGGTGGCAGGGGGCCCCCACAAGGCATGTCATCCCTGCAGCATAGTCTCGGAGGTATTTAAAAGGCATAATAAAAAAATGTTGAGATAAAGGTGCCACAAACCAAGCACCAACACTTGGTCCCATGAAATGAGAAGACCAAGGGTAGAGAATAGTTATAAAGGAAATAATCCTTTGAGGCTTCAAAGGGAAAGGGATAACATGATAAGTGCTTAATGATGAATTCCAAGGTCATGGCCCATGGTCGTATAGGCCAAAAGAGCCAATACACAGGTGCTTAGGCCCGTATAGCTATATTTAGTAGTATATATGGTGGCATGGACATTTAAAGTGGTAGTTTGGCAGAAATTCGAAGTTTAGATATATGCCAAATTTGGTAAACTGTAGCTAAAATTTGTAAAAGTTCCAGATTTACAGAATAAGCAGGTTAAATCAGTTTAACTTACAGAAATAGGAGATCAATGACTGAGAACTTGAAGAGAACATCTAGAAGATTTAAATGAACAAGACAAAGGAAATATTAAATATTCATGTAAGACTTTTGTGTGAGTGAGATGAATTGGTGTTGTTGTCTAATGGTGGATTTCTCAGTAATCATAGATTGCTAAAGGTGTCTTGGTGAGTATGTGAGGAGACAAATTTAATCATTTTCTGTGGATTTGGCATTCATGGTTCTAGTGTGAAAATGGATTAAAAATGAATCACTTATTTCAATCAAGTTATAGCTTGCAGATTACATGTTGTAGCTATTTCTAGTAGGTTCTTGTAAATATTTGGGGATGTAGCTCCATTCAGTTGTAGATGATAAATCAGGGAGTTGTAGATTCTTGCTGGTTGTAGCCAGGAAAAATTGTAATAGCAAGTTCTAGTTTGCCTTTTGAAGGAATTGAAGAATAGGTTGACGATTTTTTTTGTTCCTTATGTTACTGATATTATTTCTTGTCACTCTCATATCTATTAATTGTTGAAATATTTCTTAGTGTCCTAATATTGTTAGAAGTGAAAGAAATTATTAAAATTCCTACAACACTGATTCACGCCACCCCGCCCCCTCTCTCATTATTGTCCTGGTTTCTAACAACATATACACATGTGTACAGGGGCACAATGGCCCTCAAAAAATGTTCTTGGATCACCATCCTATTAAGTGTGTCTCAACTCACCAACCTAGTTCCACATGTATATGCTATTTAAAATCTAGGCATTGAATATGGGTATTACAACTAGGGCATGTACTTTGTATTTAGTTACCACACTTATGAATAATTACAAAGTTTTGATTTTCTATAACATGTTATTTTTTCAATATTCTTCAACCATGAATAGCAAAACCTGAACTTGCTATCTCTCATTAAGGTTTATTTTTCCATAGAAAAAATTAATTAGGGTTGTTTTCCATGAAAATCTTCCCTACAACATCTACGGAAACTTCAATGGCAACATAAGTATCTATTGGTATGAAGGGAATTTCCTTTGTGATTGGATCCCTACACTTAGTTTTATTTCCAAGATGATGAAGTATTTTTTAGAACTAAATTGAACTCAAATAATGTATGGAACTTGAAAAAATTTCCTTTTATTGTTAGCGACATGTTATCACCTTGAATTTCAAATTACTTCAATATAAATAATCAAAACTATGGGAAAATAACTTTAATGGGGTAAAGTATGATTCCTTGCATGTAATCTATAGGAGAGTAAATGAGGCTATAAGAGTAGCATATATAGTTCCTGGGATTATCTTTACCTGGGTTGGTGTCTATACTTTCTCATGAAATTTTCTATTTTATTTACTAACTTATTGGAGTATATGATATTTTATGCTTGTTTATCCATTGTTATAGTTTTTTATCTTTGAAAACCTATTGGTGTGGTTAATCAAGAACTCTATTTTCTAACAACTAATGACCAATACTAAATTCTTAGTGGATAGTTGTGAAACTTGTAACATACCCAATGCCTTAATGATTGATTAAGGATACAGGGTATGACTTTTTTTTATTCTCTGGAAGCTTAACAATCAACTCTGATATCAGTTTGTAACATACCCATTTCCCTCAATGACTTACAAAGGAACTGCAGGGTACCTAAAATTTTCTTTTTTTTTTGTGTTGCCTTCATAATAATATTTGATACAACTTTGTACTATACTGAATTCCTTGATTCCTAATTAAGGAAATCGGCTATCGATTTATTTTTTATTCACGAGTTTACCAATTAGCTTTGATAACACTTTGTCACATAAACCTACTAAATTTATCCACAAAAAATGATTTTCATCTCTCATACATTTTGTGAAACTTTTTACATGTAAACCTTTTTTCAAATATTTTGTATAAAACAAATTAATTAGTATTTTTCTTGTAGAAATTTTGTCAAACATTTTATATGAAATCAAATAAGAAACATTTCTATGATTCCACTTTTAGAATTCTAAGTAAATATACCATTCGATCATGCAAGTTTTGATTTTTGTATTTGAGGTATTTTATCAAATAATTTGTATGAAAATTGTAATAGAACATCTTTAACACATTTATTCAAATACTTTGCATACAAATAGGCATAGATTAGGATTCTTCTGTTTTTGGAGAAGAGGAAACTGGGTCTGAAACAATGTCATTGAAATTGTATTTTAGAATCTCAACAGATTTGATCTCTTCAATTGCAGTATTACTATGAAGACTCTTCTAGTTAAGGAAGTCCTCATAAATATTTTGTCAAAACTCTTACTATTTACTTCTATCCTCCCTACTCAATAGTTGTCTGCTTTCAATATCTTGGTGAAAATTATTAATTTTAATGAAAATTTCATCGAAACGAGGCTACTAATGTGTGTAGGTTTTGATGTAGCTAACAACCCTACAATGATCATTGATGATTATTTGAGGTTAATAGTCATGAAGGGGAAATGAATAAAACCAAACATGGTTGAGTTTCCCAACCTTCTTAAATGCATGTCCTCGATGCTTGAGGCATACTTTTCTAAAGTTAATTGAGAAGCTTGACCAGATGTTCTTCCGAATTTTTCTCAATTTGTGAGCTTGACCATTCAAGGTAGTTTGGATGACTCTCTTAAGGTGATCCTCTTTGGAATAAATCTAGGAATAAGATGGGTACCAACTTCACCTCGATAGACTCTGATATTTGTGAATAATTCTTCCACGAACTGGTATCCTATTTCTTCTAATGCCTCTTTAAGGTCTTCACTAACCCTAGGAGGGTTTCCTCCAAATAGAATCTGATGGAAAGGGATCATTATGTAATTAGAAATGTCATAAAAATGGAATTTGTAGTTACTTTCCCATAAAATAGGGGCATAATTATGAATAGGTAGTTGTTGATCAAATGGTTAATTCCATTTCATTAAACGAAACAAAATAGAAGCAATTATAATATCCATAATATAGGCTGACACACAAAACAATTGGTCATATCCTAGAGGAGACAAAATGGAAAACATAAGGGCATCTATTAAATTCCAAGAAATAATTTTGTCCCAATTGAAATGATTTGAATCATTGAGTAGGCTGTGTATTAAAGTCATCCATTGCAGCTTGCAATGCTTAGGGTCTTATCTCGATGAGGAAACTGACGGATATTTTGAAAATGGAAATCTGATATTATTTTGATGCCTTAAGTTTGAACCCTTGTCTATCTTCTCACAACCAATGTTTGACAACTTTATCATAATTCCCTTCACACTTCTTGAATATTGTGTAGTTGAAGTTATCCAGAAACTAAGTGCTAAGAAAAATTCAGGACTAAACTTGTAAATTGCTAAAAGAACTTGCGGGTTCCAAGATTCTATAACAATTTTTCTGTAGTCTATTATAGTGTGGGTAGGAAAATCTAGTTGTCACATGACCCATGCAACCATGTCATAATAGGGAAAAAAAATCACTCTAGAAGCAACTTTGTGGAGTTTTGCACCTCTAATTTTTTCAAACTTAGTGTTTTTGTTCTCACATGAAGTTTTGAAATTTAACCAACTTCTATTCTCAAATAAATTATAAAATTCTCCCCACTTCATCATACCTGCCATCTGGGTTTTGAAGGTGGTGTCAGAAATGAGAGTTGTGTTGACATTGAAATATTTTGGTTCTAGATTTTTGGCTCCTTTTAGGCATTCATTAATGTGTTGAATATCGTTCTGTGATGTTCTATATTTACCTTTCTTACCCATTTTGTGCCCTGCAAATCAATAAAAAAAAATTCTATCTTTCTATGATATCTATCAAATTTACTAGTGTAATTCTCTACAACAATGCATGCTTACTACAAATTACAAGTCTTGCAGTGAATTTTAACTTGTTTGTTTCTAATGATTGATATGCTTTAGAGAACCACTATAACAAGGTGTGGAGAAGACATTACAAAATAGAAAGCGAAAAGTAGGAAAGTTTCTAAATTTTATTTTTACCCTCAGGAGGTGCAACAATAAATTCACATCAAACATTCTAATTATTCATTCAAGTGCCGAGACGTTTCAGCCATTTGGATGTGAAATTTGAGGTGAGGTTACATGGTTAGAGTTCAGGGAATGTTTTTTTGAAACATAATGGATTTCCATTTGGGAGTTTGTTTTAAAAAAACATAAAGAAACATAAAAGAAAATTATGGTTGGCACACAAACCTATTAATAAAATATCTTATGCCTTGTCGTAGCAGAAGTGAGTCAGGCAATCAACATGTTGTTAAATTCAATTTTATGTTAATAATGACACAACCCTAACCTCCAACATGGTCGAGATAAGAAAAATTCCGGTAATCGGGAGGTCATGTGTGAAGAACGTTCAACTATGTTGCCCCATCCCACTGTAGTAGGATTCAGAGAGTTAGAAACCTGTCAAATGTTTATATGAAATAGAAAGCCCCAACCTCCGACCTCAGAAGTTGAGTAGGTAGAAGTCAGATAGCGGTTCTAATTAAGGTGATTGGAAGTCGAGACGGTGTTATAATAAATTGTATGCAAGTGAAGCTCGTGACCCTTACGCAGAACATAGCCGAGGTAAGATGGGTGTAGGTATTTGAGAGGTCTGACTGGCCATAGTTTAGATGCGAGTCATAATTTCGACAACCTCAGTGGTGTTTTGATGAAATAAAAAGGTCTGACCTCTGACCTCCGACTTACATTTTATTTATTTATTTATTTTTACTTTTAATGTTTCAATTTCTTTTTTTAGAATTTTTGAATAAAATAATTATTTACAAAAAGAAGGCAAGAAAAGTAGAGAAACTTCTTTAAATGGTCATTATTTGATTTCTTTTTATAGAAAAAATAAAAATAAACTATTTAAAAAAGAAGGGACAAAAAAGAGAATTTTTTTACATATTTTCATTCTAATTTTATTTATTTACTATAGATAATAAAAGATTGTGTTCATGTGGAAATGCATCAAGTTGAACCATGGCTGAGCATGCTCAGACGTCATATATTTAGGGTTTGTATATGTCGGCTTAAAATAAAAACTGTTTGGGTTTATTATTAGGGATTATATATGTTGGTTTATAATATAAATATAAATCACTTTGGCTTAATATTAATCATTTAGACTTAATATTTATCACTTCGGTTTAATATTAAAATCCGTAGGTTTAATTTTATTCATGAATAATAATGATAACAATAATAACAATTATTAATGATTAATAACAATAATGATTAATATGTTAATAAATATTAATTAATATATTAATCATGATAATAATTTTAATTAATTAATTAATAATAATAATAATAATAATGTTAATATATTAGAGAAGGGAGAAGTGTGCATAGCACAGGAGGGGCGATGGCAAGAACTAGCATATGAAGAGAGGTGAGGGCTTATGGCTCTACTATTCTTCACGAATCTGGTACTTGATGTATCAAACCTCTAACTGATGACAATTTTGGCTACGCTTTGGATTTTAGGGCTGAGAGGATCTGCATCTCACACCCTCTGGCTGAAGTATTTTTGGGCCCTAAAACTGATCTATCAATGGATCCAAGTTGTCGAGACAGAGATCTACATGTTTCTTTGCCCATATTTTGATATCCTTCCCCGCAGATGCATATCAAGGTCAGATCTATCCATGGATCCAACTCATACTTGGATGGCGAGGGAACTAATAGAATAATACACGGTTCTACACACTTGAAATGAACCCACCTGAAATGGGATCTGGTACCCGAAGTTGTATAATGGTTCCCATGAAGCCAAGCTCTTCAGATCCATATATGGGTAACAAAAGCCCCAAAAATTTGGTGACATCATTAGAGGCGAACTCCTGCATAACCATCATCACTGCAGGGATGGCGAGGGTTTCTGTACATAGTGTCTACGATGGAGCTTTTATTTTTCCTAGAGATCTGGGACACATTAAAGGTGGAAGGGAGGAATCTCATAGCCGCCACAGGAGGTTGGAAGAGGGAGCTACAACCGATGATGAATTGCAAGAGGGAGCTGCAGCTGATGACAAACTGCAAGCCTGCCAAAAATATCACCAGATCGACTCTGCTTCAGATCAAATTCATAGCTATGAAGAAGGTCAAATATCATTAGA
>APFE030576918.1:0-27751 GCA_000404065.3 Pinus taeda | reverse complement strand
TCATGTTCTTACTATATTGTTTTTTTGTTTTATGTTTTTGTTTTACTATTTTGTAACACTATTATACTAATCATCATAGTTATTTAATTCGTGTTATTATTATATTAATAATTTTAATTCATGTTATTACTATATTAATAATTTTAATTCATGTTATTACTATATTGTGTGTTTGTTTTATGTTTTATGTTTTACAATATTGTAACACTATTTTGTAACACTATCATACTAATCATTATAATTATTAATTCATGTTATTACTATATTGTTTGTTTGTTTACCCGTATGCGGGTACGTTTAAGCTACCTTTATGAAGGGTCTATGCCACGCCGGCATCTGGTACTACAGGTGGCAGGACAACACATCTACCCAAGCTCTCCCACTGATGAAAATGTATTACAATGAGTACTTGCAAATCAATTGGCATTCGGAATTGAATGCACAGTTTGTTCGAGACACTTCACCTGGAATTCCTTTAATGGCTGCCTCAGTTCTCTCTCCTATTATTTACCTCTGGCCTCCCTACATTCGCCTGCCTAAAATTTTGCATCCTTGCAATGCTTCGAAGGTGGCGTTGAATGTCTGGTTCATAACGCGTCACGGGCTCCCTCACACCAGCACCTGCCTTGTTTTTCCCTTCTCTTCATCTCCTTCAAGTTGCCCTGTTACTTTGACAATGGTGTGTCGTCGCGGTAGCTGTCACCGAGGTGGTAGTCGTGGAGACCGTGGGTGCTCTCAGCCTGCTCCCCGGCCTGTTATTCCTCTGGCTTCAGCTTTCCCTATCTCTAACATTCGTAGTCCTCTCCCGCACAACTCTTTTCAAACCACCCATTTCATGTTTGAAAGCCACCTCAATCAACCTGTTCTCTCAGCCAGCATCACTATAATCTTTTCAGAGGAAGAAGCTCGGCCCACTGTTGTGGTGAATACCTCGACAACGTAGTCTCAGGAGGAAAGCGTGCAGTAGGGGGAAGATGTTGGCATTATGTTCAATTGTGGTGAATTGTAGGCTGGAGGAAATGATCCTAATGTCTCCAAGCCTCCAGACGGCAACCTATAGGAAGTCCCAACCTTTGTTCACCCGGCGAGTGGTTCTGGTGGTATTCGACTTTTGGCAGCTCTTCTAGGTGGCAGCGGTTTAGCTAATGAGGACAATGTTGATGACACGTGGATGGGCTATCCATGTCCGGTGAAGGAGGAAGCTCCGGAACATGAAACTGATGCTTGAAGACTCCTCGGCCATGTCTAATTCCCTCTTCCTCTCTTTGCTCTTCAGTCCAATATGCTATGCCTATATGGCTTTTGTCAATGTCTTTTTGTATCAAGCCTCTAGTTTTGTTGTAGTTTCAGATCTTTGGTTCTACAATTTTGCTCATGGCTATCTGGGCAGTCTAGATAGTATGGTCATAGCTTTTCTTCTGTCCTTTTTTGTGGTCTACCAACATGGCCAGTTCTCTCTGTATGACCTTGGGCTTTTGTATCTGGTTAATCCCAACCCTGGGACAGTTTGTATGTACTGCTAGACACTCGCAGACCTCCTCTAAGGTCTCGACCGCATTGTAACTGTATTTTTACTTTTATTAATAGAATTAGGCATTACATAGAAAATAAATAAATTTGTTTGTTTGGTTTATGTTTTATGTTTTACTATTTTGTAACACTATTATACTAATCATTATCATTATTAAACTTAGCTTATTACTATATTAATAATTATTTAATTCATGTTATTACTATATTAATAATGTTGATTCATGCTATTACTATATTGTTTGTTTGTTTTAGGTTTTATGTTTTTCTATTTTGTAACACTGTTTTGAAACTCTATTACACTAATCATTATCATTATTTAATTCATGTTATTACTATATTGTTTTTTGTTTTAGGTTTTATGTTTTACTATTTTGTAACACTACTATACTAATCATTATCTTTATTTAATACATGTTATTACTATAGTGTTTGTATGTTTTATGTTTTATGTTTATATTGTAACACTATTATACTAATGATTATAATTATTTAATTCATGTTATTACTATATTGTTTGTTTGTTTTATGTTTTATGTTTTACCATATTGTAACACTATTTTGTAACACTATTTATGTTTAATGTTTTACTATATTTTAACACTATTTTGTAACAATATTTATGTTTTCTGTTTTACTATTTTTTAACACTATTTTGTAACTTTCCGTACCAAAAACAGTAGTTGGTGACGAAATCCAACATCGTAGAATTTAATACAGAAAGGACAGTCGGAACAGTTACTCCTACAACTTGCTTGATGAAACAGACTGGCACAAGTTTCTTCACAAAAACCGTCTTCAGTGAAGAGAACACCTCAGAGAGTCCAAGTGAGTCTAGTCGACGTCTATTCCAGGTACAGTGAGACCCATCCTCCACCGTCACCTTAGGAAATAATCTTAATTTTATGGACACTAAGGTTACCAACAACAACAAATTCAACTGGGGGAATAGTCTGTGATCCGATCTATGCACAAGGGTAGAGTAACAAAGCTCAATCCCCTTAGAGGCTCCTCAACATGATCAATCTGAGGTTTACCAACAAGTGACCCCAGCCTCCTCGACAATGGTTAATCCGAGGTTTACCATTTATAATATGCACAAATCTTCTATCTTTCCTAATGAGATAGACTTGATTGTCTCAAAGGTTCGAACATGATCTCGTGATTGACTCCTTTAAGAGGAGCTTCCCAGATTATATCAATTACAATTGGATTTATTTCCTACCGCGGGATATATCTACTTGTTTGTTTTAACTATCTTAGAGAGTTAATTACTCCCTACTCCAAGATACTAGCCTAAGCTATATAGGTGATAAGAGCCCTAGAAATAAACAAGATATCTAGATCAATTTTAATTAAGCGTTACTTTTATGGGTTGTTTCTTAATTCAAGGTATGGAAATGAAACTTTGATGGTGTGAAGACTCAACTCCAAAAACACTAAAAAATGCACCTAAGAATGACAAACAATTCATTTTTCCTTCAAAGAATTTCTAGCTAAAAGAAAGAATTTGAGAATGCAATTCGTTGAAAAACAAATATTTCTTTCAATGTGTAAATGAAAAGAAAATCTTTTTGTCTTTTTCAATAAGAACTCAAAACGAGACTACTAATTATTCTCACAAAAAATCTCTTTTCTTTTTCAACACTCAAAAACTGCAAAAAACGATTCTTTCAAAAGAGATTCTACAATTTCTAGAAAACACTCAAAACTACAAAACTTAATCTTGATATCTAAAAAACTTCTAACAACCTAATCAAAATAAAAGCTTCAAATATTTTTGAGAATGTTTTACTTAGTTATTCAGTAAACTAAGTATTAATTCGTTTAGAATAAAAAATCAATCAGAAAACATCCAGCTATGTTTTCTTTTATAAAAATGAAATGCAAAACTTATAACCAAGTTCATTCAAAGATTTGCAAAGAGAAAACGAAATCTATTTCTCACCAGGGGCAGATTTCACAAACCAGTCAGACTCATCAAGAACAAAAAAAAACACCAGGGTGATCTAAAGTTTCTTAGGCTTCTAATCTTTGAGTCACTACAGAGACAAAGTGAAAACCAATCCAGGCATGCAAAACTTCTAGAAAATAATCTAAAACATAAATACCAACATAAATTACTCACAAAAGATTTTTGACAGAACACATGTAGAGCTGGGTAGACACTAAAAGTCATAAATGGAACCTAAACTTAACTCGAAGAATTTTTTTTAGGTTTTTCAAAAAATTTCACAAGGTCTATAGGCTTCCAGAAGAACCAGATGTGGTACCACTCTGTGTACTAAAGGAAAAGTGTGGAGATGCCCGCATTGTCTGTAAAAAGAAAGTGTGGTCCTCTGAAAACTTCAAAAAAAATAATAATCTAGATCCTAAAAATTACCCAATCCCACACACATCAAGAAAAAGTCAGAAACAAGAATAATTTTCTCAAGTCAAAGACAAAGGAAAACCAAAAACCAAATTTAGTTCCCCAGCGGAGTCACCAATTTCTTGGCCGAATAAATCATTCTTGCGGACAAGGCTGATCTCCCTAGTATCAAACGATATCTAGCAACAAGCAAGACAAGCAAATCTACCTTTTTATAAACATATTGTGATTCATTGATAAAAACTATAGAGGTGTTTAGACCCTACCTTAAGTCCAACGCTAGTTTGTAGTAACCATCCTTCAACCGTCTGAAAGAGTTTCCTTTTGAGAACTTGCAATCACAAACAAGCACACATCAAATAGCACCTGCATAGCTAATATCATAAATCATGTTCATTATGGTGATCAAGGAATTCATAAAATAAACCATAAAACATAGCTTATTGAGAAAAATAAGCTTATTTGTATTAACTTTGAAATAGAAGAACCTTACAACCATTGGTGCCTTGATATTGAACAAGCTCTTCCCAAGGTCCAAACAGGAATCTCCTTTACATTGAAAAGCCTCACACTCTTCCAAATGAGATCAAAGAGGTATGTAATCTCTCCTCGCAAAAGATCAATTAGGAAGAATAAGTTCCAACAACATTTCACCTCAAAACTATACAGCTTTCAAACCCCCTAGTAACCAGCCCAATGCTTCATTTTATAGTGTAAAGGAAGGAGGTTACAGGTCCACCTATGAAGGGATAGAGTCCTCCTTCAAAGGGATAAGCTCCTCACATAAATAGGTTATCTCCTTAAGGTATGGGATGCATGAACCTTAAAGGAGTGAACTTGCCACCTCAAGATTCCTTCAAGAAGCTTCTAGAAATGACTCAATGTGAGTTTTTAAGAATATACTTGCACCTTTTCTACTTTTACAGGGTTCCGCACCAATAACACAGAGACAGAGCAGTCAGGTGCACAAGAGACATGACCATTAGGTGCGGGACCACAGGTAATGTTAAGAGAAAGTGCAGAACTAGAGTTTTGGAGACTTTCGAGGGCTTTCTCTTATTTTCAAGGCTTGATATGGAGAATTGAGGCTTAAGACTTGCAAAGGAGGAAAGTATGAGTGGTAATGGACTCACACATATTGCATAATGTCAAGGTGACAATTTTCGTGAAACAAGACTTGTAGTGTTTTAATTGTGTAATGTCACAAATGTAAAAAAAGAATTCTCAATTAATAAAAATATTTACACCTAGAAAATATGGAAACTGAGAAAAAATGCACCAAACAAACCAATATAATATTTAAAAAAACTAAATAGTATGTGGGGATATGCTATCCTATTTATGTTTTAAGCCATTTTATATATCAATTTGTTTCTCTGTATTATTTGTATCTCTCTCACGTTCAACTTCATTAACCAATGTAGCCACACCATGCCATGATAAGTTACAATAAATTGTCCTTTTCCATCGTTCAATTGATACCATCATGCAATCAATGTTGTTTTAAACCTATAAATTTAATAAATTGCACTCTCATCCAAATATATTAAAATAAGAAATTAACACATAATTAGTCACCAGAGTATACCTTCATAATAATGGATTACGTGGAAAGACTAAAAATTAAATAAGTATGATGTAAATGAAAATTTTCAAATGTGTTTTAAATCTCCACTATATGCTTACATGTCACCAATAGGTGCTCCCCTTAATATGGTGTATATTTAAATCAATAATTAAGATACAAATAGAGATTCAAGTAATACACATCTATAGCCTCCCATTGGGGTTCAAAAAACATCATGAAGTGAGGCTCAGGGAGGTCCATGCCATTAATTTTACCTTAATTATAATTACTGATGGGTGTTCTAACACCCCCAGCCATGCAAGAACATATGAATTTATGGTAATTTATGAGAGGAATTTTTATTAATTACAATAGGATAATGGAGGTGGTAGTCACTAAGTGGGTTCAAGCGTGGCACCTCTAGATTTGCGTTCTTGAATTGGGGATAAACTGAGCATTAATATGGGAAATATTACCTTCAATAATGACTTATACGAGGTTTTAAACTAATCAAGTTTCCCTATTATAGGGTGAGCCTAGGATCATTCCAATCTTGTCCAATCAAAGCACCCCTTTAACTCCTTAAATGAAATTTCCTTGTGGTTTTACAATACTAACTGGTATAAATACAATTCTCTTAATCAAATGCTACACAATAGAGAAACAACGAGATGTGCTAGGACATATTCAACACAGAGGAGTATATAAATTGTTTATACATCACTAAGCTAGGTTAACTATCTGTGTATTGATGCCATCAACTCTGTGTTAGTCTCTATGGGGTCTAGGAACTAGCATAATTCACTAACCTTAGCCTTATTCTTAATTTCTCATGAAAAATCACTCTTTCATTTCTTGATCGACATTATGGTTGTTTACAAGGTTTTGGATTAGTTCAAGGTTTATTTTTTTGTGATAGGGCCAATTCTATTAGTGTGTGAACTAGAATACATAGGGTCATTTTAAAATTACATCGAGTTTCTGGTGTTTTGATGGAAGGTTGGGTGCAGTTATCCTATTAGGTCGTGAATCTTAGCCCTAACACCCTGTATATGTCTATGATGTACATATTTGGGTTGATGGGGTATTCTATCTAGGTGTGTTCATGTTTGTTTTCTGGCAATAGTTTTTTGGTTTGTAGGAAGTATTGTTATATTTCTTGGACTGTAATCCTTCATCAATGAGGTAGATATAGAAGTGGAAATTTATAGAAGGTTTAATAATAAATATACGTTGCAGGATATTCGGGGCGTCATGAGACGCTCGACCTCATTCTAGCCCACACCCTTGGAATTGAGGACTTAGTTCCTTCCAGTACAACTTTATTAGTAAATTGAGACATATCACCAAACCTATGGAGAATCTCAATTAAGACCAAGATGAAGACAAGAATACAACTATTATTTTGATGAATGACTTGGAAAGAAACCATTCACATATGCTTGATTGTTTTCTTATCATGCCGAGGGGATAATTGGTCCTATAACATAAATTGAATCACTTTTAAGCACATCTACTATGACGTTAGGCCTCCTCCATCACTACAATATAGACTATAGCATATTGCTCTTGTAAATTCATATGATTTGTAATGGTAGTTAGTTGCATCATGATCTTGAAGGTCTTCTGATATAATGTGTGTTTTTTGTTCTAGTTTTTTTTTTTGGTAATTTGTTATATTTTTTATAATTACCTACTGGCCAACAAATATGTTATGGGTGAGCACAACAATATCTTAGAAAATTGTATAATGAAAGTTATTAAATTAATAAAAATTGAAAAAAAAATATCCATTCAAGAGAATCATGAATTCTCAATATATAATTTATAGTTGTAAACAATTTTTGGTTTCATATATATACTTTTATAAAATTAATGAATACAATTAGATTCAAAATTGTAAATAAATTATAATGAAAACAAGATAATTTGAAAATAATTTCTAAAATGACATTAATACCCTCATAAAATTTATAAATTAAATTTATGGTTTTAAGAATTTGTTTTAGGAATAATGTTGGAGACTAAACATGTTTTGTTGGAAGATATAAAAATATGGCACTAAAATAAATAAATAAATTCCTTGCACCCTTATGAAACCAAGATATAGACTAACAAGCATCTATCATATATAAGAACCGACCAATTTCTATTTTCATTTATGTTGTTGTTAATCATTGAAGTATGGGTAAATGCAACATTAAGAGCAAAACAAGCATCTGTCATATATAGGAACTAACCAATTTCTAGTTTCATTTATGTTTTTATTAATCATTGAAGTATGGATAAATGCTACATTAAGAGAAAAATTGAGATCAACAATGTTTCAACTATTTTTTTTATAAAAACATACAAAAAGATAATATCAATAAATGGAATTAAATATTGAAGTCTATTGATTGCATGAACGATGCTTGACATCCCCTGTATAAGGCAAAAGTGTAACTACTAGATGCTAGATTTAAGTATTCTCTCAAGGATATTGTTTGTCTCTATTTGAAACATGTTTTTTCCAACCTTTATCTACATGTGACAATTTGAATCCATGAATTGTAACACTATTTTTTTATATCTTCATATTCATAGAGCTCTGGATAGAAAGAAGACATACCGTCATTGAAAATATATAAGATCGTTGTTAAGATATAGAAAAGTTCTTAAAAATTGGTTGGCAAGCTAGAAGCTTATTAACTAGTGCTTTCATGTATACTACTATGGTTGATTCCTCAAGAGTAAAAAAACAAAAAAATTTAGCAACGTCAAAATTATAGGGAGCTAAACATGGATATTGGTCTACATTGTGCAATGTAGAGTTGTTTGAGGTAATGAAAGCTAATTGTCACTCTATTGTTTTAAACTAGTCATAAATCTAGTTTAGTTGAAATGTCGACATACAAATTAAATTGCTACACTCTTTAAAGGATATTTTTTTGTTGAAATATATTTATATTAGTATAAAAAATTATAATACCAAAAAAAAAACCTTTTATTTTATGCCTCTTCTCTAAAACAATTAACATCTACATTTTTAACCTTTTTTATGAAGATCAGGTAAAGGAAATATCTTCTTAGTTATTTATGCCCTTATTTGAATTATAATTTTGACCATTACTTCAATTGAATTATAATTTTGATCATTTACTTCAATCGAAAAGTCATGAGTATTTTAGAAGTTATAATTTTAAAACATTAAAATATAAATTTAAATGTTTATCAAGCTTATTTAAAGCTAAACAATATTATCTAAAATTTCATAATAGCATTTGCATTTTGGTCACCATCTAATGTTTTGGGGAAAACAAATATGAGGAATGTTTATTTCTATGTATCAATATTAATCATAGTATTTGTATGATTTTATGTGATAAAAAATTATATTCAACACCATTAACATTGTCATAGTTATATAAATTAATATTACATGTTAGGAGACATCAATTCATTCTTTGAATTTGATTTTATTAAGCTAATAAATTCATTACACCTTTCGACTTGCAAAAAATTTCAAAAGACAAATTCCAAAACAAATGTAAAATGCCAACAACAAACACTTCATTGAAAGGGAATCCATATAATTATGAAATATTTATAACATATTCATTTTAAAATATTTAAATAAATATTACTCAACATCAAGTGTTCGAGTGTTGTTTACAAAAATGCCCTAAATCTATTTACACAAAAATGATTGAGGGTAAAATAAATAACCAAAAAAATATTCCTCCATAGTCTCACACATGTTTAATGAGGTACATTTATAGAAAATAAACCAAATGA
Organism: Pinus taeda; assembly: GCA_000404065.3. Lineage (NCBI taxonomy): Eukaryota > Viridiplantae > Streptophyta > Pinopsida > Pinales > Pinaceae > Pinus > Pinus taeda. Next base: position 18,506 of record APFE030576918.1, on the reverse strand, counting down.
AAAGCTAATTTAAAATAAATAAATTTTGAATAAAAGATCCATGTAGTGTCACACATGTTCAATGATATACATTTATAGAAAATAAAGGAAATGAAAACATGATTTAAAATAAATAACATATAGTCACACATGTTTGGTGAGATATATTTATAAAAAATAAACTAAATGAAAACCCGATTTAAAATAAAAAAATTTCTAATAAAAGGTCCATAGAATAAGAATTTCATGTTGTGTAGTCATATATACGACCTAGACAATCATTAACCAAGTTAGGCCATTCCTTTTCCAAAGATATATTTACCCACATAAATTTACATAAAATAGATCAAATAACATTGACACAATATTTTTGTAAATAAAAATCTATATATTTTGCAAAAGGACGATTTTTCCTATACATATGGAAATTAAAAACAACATTATTTATAAACAAATAAATTAGAAAAAACCCTAATTTTTCCCTTTTTAATTTAAAATTATTAACAATCTATTTAAACAATGTAAAACAATACTATAATATATAGAAAAATTTCCTATCATAGTCATCCATGCTATGAAAATAAAATCATGGGAAGTAATTCTCAATGAAAATAAAATCCAAAAACACTTGAATTAGCATCACATGAATCAAATGAAACCCCATATTTGTTTTCCTTCTTTTTTAAAATATTCAATGATTGATTCAAGCAAAGTACAACCCCCTTGTCCTCTTCGTTATTTGTGAAAAGACTATGTGGAAAACAACAAAAGTTTTAAAGTTTCAACACTCTAAAGGTTTTAGCATAAATTCATGAATCTCTCAATGGGAGTTAGGCCATAGATATTCGTGAGAAAATATGAGAGATGCTAGTTCAAAAAATCCATTTTGCAATAAATGTCCATTTTGAAATAAACACCAATGAGAATATTCTTTCAGATGATAAATGAATAAAAAATGTGTATGAATATATTGTGAAAGAATTTTTAGGGGTTAAAATAGGCCCTCCCTCATTCCATACCTTCACCCTTCTCTCTCTCTCTCCCACTCCCTATAACTCTTGTTATCTCTCTCTCTCACTATTTCTCAATCATTCTCTCTGACTCTTGCTATGTGCCTCTCTCACTCTCTTTGACACTGTATCCATCTCTATCTCTAACTCTATCAATATATCACCATCTCATTCTCTCTCTTACACTCTCTTTCCCCCCTTTCCCTCTCTTTCTACTTCCTCCTCCCTTCCACCTTGTCTCATTCTCTCTCTTTCCATCCCCCCTTCTCTCTGTCTCTCTTGCTCTCTTTCTCTCACTTTCTCACTCTCACTCTCTATGGAACTGTATCCATCACTATCTCTAACTCTATCAATATATCACCATCTCATTCTCTCTCTTACACTCTCTTCCCCCCTTTCCCTCTCTTTCTACTTCCTCCTCCCTTCCACCTTGTCTCATTCTCTCTCTTTCCATCCCCCTTCTCTCTATCTCTCTTGCTCTCTTTCTCTCACTTTCTCTCCCTCACTCTTCATATCTCCCTCTCTCATTATCTCCCAATATTACTCTTTCTCACTCTCAAAATGGCTCTTTCACATACACTCTCTGACATTATATCCTCCTCACTCCCTCTCTATAAAACTCTTCCCCTATCTCCCCCTCTCTCCTTTTCCCACTCTCTCTTTCTCACTCCCTCTCTCATTCCCTCTCCCCCCTCTCTCTCGTTCCCTCTCTCTCTCCCTCTCTCCTTTTATCTCTTTCCTTCACTCTATCTCTCTACCTCACTCTTTTTTTCTCTCTCACATTCTCTCTCCCTTTCTCTCTCTCTCCTTGTCTCACCCTCACTGCCTCTCTCTTCCCCCCTCTCCCACCTTAACCATTTCTTTCCCTCTCTTTCCCCCTCCTCCTCCCTCACTTTCCCCCTCTTCCCTACTCTCTCCCTTTGTCTCTCCTTCTCCCCCCCTCTCATTCTCTCTCTATCCCTTTATCTCTCATTCTCCCCCTCTCTCATTCTCTCTCTCTCCCTCTTTGTTGATATCCACCCCCTCTCTCAATACCCCCCATCTCTCTCACCTCCTCCCCCTCTCTTTGTGTTTCCCATTTTATCTCCCCCTTTCTCTATCCTCTCTCACTCTCTCTTTTTATCTCTCATCCTCTTTGTCATTCTCTCTCCCCCCTAACTCTCTCCCCTCTTTCTCATTCTCCCCTCTTTCTCATTCTTTCTTCCCTAACTTAACATTAACATCTATCCTATCACATTCTCGTAACTCTCTCTCCAATTATCCCCTCTCCCTCTATCTCTCTATGTCATCATCCATCCCCCACTCCTTCCCTCCCTCTCTCCCATTATCCTAAAATCCTAAAAACTTAAATATTAAATCTAATTTACAAAATTGACTTGACCTAACATTACTTAGCATTAAGTGAAACTAATTCTTTTAACAAACATATATGGTCATAATATACAATTTTATAAACATTATAAACTTGAAATGTGTTTTAAGATATTAATAAAATAATTACACCCCATTATGATATTTAAAATGCAAATTAAAAAATAAAAAATAAGAATATACATTCTAACATGAATATTTTTTATAAAGTAATAATATACAATATTTATATATAATTAAAATATAATAATTCTAATTGAAAAGAGAAAGTTCAACAAAAAAAAACAATAACTAGCATAAATTCAATAATAAATTAATATTACATTACACCAAAAATATATATTTCACCCTAAACTCAATTAAGTCAATTAAATGTAGTTTTAAAAATGACGGTTAAACAAACTAAACTATTTAATGAATGTTGTAACAAGCCCCAAATACAAACTCCATTTGTAAAAAAAAAAGAGTTATAAAGTATAATTCCTCCGTGGTGTGATCGAGTGTCAAATTTGCCCAATGAGAAGAAAATGGACCGAAGGTTAGACTAGCCCAATGAGAAGATAATGGACGGATTGAGGTTTTCAAAGACGGAAAGCATTGGAGTAAGAAAATTTCCCATCGAAGGTTTTCTTGAACGAGCAACGACTTTTTGGTTCGTCGTTTTTGTTCATTGTTGTCTGAGATCGAACAAGGCCTGTTAATATATAGAAATTTAATGAAGAATGACTGGATGAAATGTAATGAGGATAGACAAAAACAAATTCAAATCCAAAAATGTAATGGATAAGTAACTATAAGTAGGGATATACATTCTAGTAATTTAAAAATATATATATGGTAATATCTAAATGTATGTTAAATAAATATACATTTCTATGATTCACAAATATTAAATAACATATATATAATAATAAATTAATTATCTTTTACCAAAAATATATATTTGACCATAAATACAATTGAATGCAATTTAATGCACTTACCAAAAATAAACAAATATATAATTATAAAAAAATTTATTTGTGTTTTTTTAATATATATAGAGAAGCCATAAGAGAATTCAATATAATAAAATTAGATACTTAAAAAAAAAACTACAATGAAACTAATAATGTACAAACTACATTTAATTTTGTAAAAAAAAATGCCTATTGAATTTGTAAAAACAATTTAGGTAGATTTAATTGGATAATAGAACAACCATAGATTTGTGTTAACTAGATGGCAGAAGGAATTGACTTGAAATGGTGGATTTCTTGAAGGGCCAATTTCCGAAACTCGCAAGTCTTCGATTGATTGGCAGAATAAACACACATCCTGAACACACATAAACTCGCAAGTTAAAAACAAAAGAAACCAATGAAACCCAAATATTTTTTCCTTCTAATTTAAAATTTCCAATAATTCATTGAAACAATGTGTAACTCCTATTTCTCCTTTCCCATTTTGTGAAAATTCCAAAAGGAATATGAAACTCTATCTAGTTAACAATAGTATATTGATGACAATACTACTCTAAATAATAAACAAAGTGAATAAAAAGAAAAATATATTGCCAAAAAAAACTAAAAAATACATGGTAATTCTAAAACAAATTATTTTCAAATCTTGATTGTAGATTTAGAAATCCATCCATTGGCCTAATAAACACTACTACAAAGAATGGAGAAGTGCTTCAGTGATGAGGAATCAATGAGGCCCAAGAGAAATGCTTCATCTAAATTTAAATATGTAGAAGCATATACGTTATAGGCTTTAAAAATGTGTTCAACCCACATAAGCTATTGTAATGTTTGTATTTGGCACTTAAAAGGTTTTCAAAATACTCTCCTTTTTCTTTTTCTAAACTTTTGAAGTGGTTTTATAACAACTCACCCATTGGATTTTCATAATTTTTCATTTTCTCAATCTTGTTACTTTTATTTTTTTATTTTTGTTCTATTTTTCATAAAAAAATTGGATCTAGTTTCGACTTTTTGTTTTTTAAAAGTAAATATATAATTATTTAAAAGTTTATTTAATTAATATTAATTTTAATTATTGGAATTTAAGCATTTACTTTTTTGGCTTTTATATTTCATTGGTTTTTTCCAAAAATATAACTTTATTTTAAATTTAAATTTATGAGATAAAATAAAAAATTAAGATACTAAAATATATATTATAAACATCTAAAAAACTACACATTAAAACATATTAAATATTATCTTTTAGTAATATAATAATAATTTATTATTTTTTGGTAATATAATATAGTAATTATTACTCATTAATTTATATATTATTATATTAATAATCTTAATATTGATAACTTGTATATGTTTAATTTTTTATTTTTATTTATGATATGGCATATTTACGAATATCTTTAATATATATATATATATATATATATATATATATATATAATATATATATATTATTATTTTACTTAAAAATAAACAACACCTAGTAAAAATTGCCATATCCTAACTTTCCTAATAAAATAACTGTAAACAATAAAGAAATTCAAATATCACAAACTGGTCATCTTTTATTTTATTTAATCTTTTCTTTTAAATGTCCCCTCAAATCATGGTTACATTCACCCTTTTATTTAACTCATTTAAAACATACTTTAACTAATTGACATTATAAATATTCATTGTGGTATACCTCACCCTTAGTTTTTATATCATTTACTCTTAGTTTTTATATCATTTACACCACAAGGTATTTATCTCTCACCCTATATTATCAACGTGTATCATCTCTTTCCTTTTCATATATAAGTGCATGTATTTATTTTTAATTCAAGAAGATGTATCATCTCTTTCCTTTTTCATATATAAGTGCAGGTATTTATTTTTCATTCAAAAATACAACACACAGTTCTTTTCTTCTTGTATTCTTTTGTGCCTCCTTAGGCATAATTACTCAATTAGTTTTTCCTAACAATTAGAGGTTAATCTCTGATGTTAGCCTCCAACATATTTATGAGAGAATTAATTATTGTGATGTAGCTTCTCATCAATTACCTTTTTTCTTTATGTTGTAAACAAAACAATAATTCAACACATGTTTTTTTCCATTTCCCTTAAATAAAAAACTAATACCTAAAAATTAGAAGTGATAATTATAAGTAAAAAAATTATATAATAAAATTAATAATAAAAAAAATTTCATTAAGGAGGGTTGTTAGTTGTGAGATTCAATCCCCAATTTACAAATCAGAGTCAAGGAAATTAATGATTGAACAAAAAGATGGCGTGAAAATTTGTCTCTTTTTTGTGGAAACTAGCACATGGAAGGATGGACATGGAAGAATGAATATATGTAATTTATAATAATATTACATGTTAATTCATCATTACTATTTTTTTCAATTTGACATAGGTATGCAATTGAATATTTTTTTTGCAAGCTTGGTAGGATGATATCTTCATCATGGACAAAGATAATCCTCAACATGTAGATGCATATATTTTAAGGCCTTCATAAATGTGTGGAACCCATTGTACTGGTTATATGAGATCTGTAATGATGGTATGAGCTTCAAAATCTAATGTAATGGCTATGTGAGTGTCTATGGGTTTTACCTTTGTTATATGGGAAAGCTCATCAACATTTTTGTGATTTCTCATCTTTTTCTTTGTTATAAGGGCAAGCTCATCAACTTTTGTGATTTAACTTTTTTACTTTATTATAACGACAAGATTATCAATTTATTTATTTATTTTTCTTTTTTTATAATGACAAGATTATCAACTTTTGTGTTTTTTGCCTTCTTGATTTTCTAGTGTTTTCGGTCACACTCATCTACTTTTCTAATTTCTTGTTTTTTTTACTGTTCTTTTTGTTGGGCTCATCACTTTTTTTCTTTTCAGGATGTTTTTTTCTTTGAAGTATTTTTGTTTGTTTCTCCATTTTTTATATAATTTTTTTTTAATTATATCTATATATCTATCTAGATCTATATCTTATATATATATATATATATATATATTATTATAATATTAACTTATATTTTAAATATAGATATTAACATATATAATATATTTGTTAGTTAGAATATTTCTTTATTTTGTTTTTTCATGTTTTTTATATCATTTAAAAGTGATTTTAATTTCAATTTTTAAATATTACTAAAATAAATAAATATATGTATGAAATATTTATGTTTTATGTTTTATTATTATAATAATCACAAGAGGTTGAATACAAATTTTAATTTGTGGATCACTGAAGACACAAATTTTAATCATTATTGTTATTTAATTCACGTTATTACTATATTAATAATTTTAATTTTTTGTATTGTAATTTTTTATTAACATAGAACAAAGTAATATTTAATTATAGAAAAAATAAAAAGTCGTTGGCGTTGGTTAGGAATTAACTATGGGGAATTGGAATTATAGAAAACTATTTAGTTAATTATTATTATTAATATAATTATCAATTTGTTTTTAAGATTAGATAAAATTAATATTTAATATAAGAAAAATATATCCAAAAATAATTGTAATATTATTATTAAATATTACACCATAAGGCAATAATTATTTAAGAAATCTAAAAAGGATTGAAAGAAATTATTTAAATAAATAAAAATAGAATATAATAAAGTAAGATAAAATGAAATAGAAATAAAAGTAAAAGTAATTAAAGGCCATGAAGAGGAGAGGGCAGGAATCTACCTCTTGCTTAATTTTGGCGTCTCTTGTGATAGCCTGAGATTGTGCCTAATTTTTTATTTTTTATTTTATTTTATTTTATTTTTAATTTAATTTAATATATAGTATTGATTCAGTTTGACATAAAATATATTTATGAGTATGTTGAATAATAAAATGTAAAACATATTTTATTATGTTATGCAAAAACAAAAAATACCCAACCAAAATTTTGTTTATATCTTATAATAAAAATGGAGAATAATTAAACAAACTTCCATTACATCCCCCATGCTATGAAATAATAAATGTATTTTTATCATACTCATCTAGGTTATAATGAAAATAAAATCATAAATAGTAAATGGTAATGAAAATAAAATAGACAAGTTAAAAACAAATGAAACCTAAATATTTTTTCCTCCTCATTTAAAATTTTCAATAATCTATTGAAACGAAGTATAACTCCTATTTCTCCTTTTCCATTTTGTGAAAATTCAAAAAGAAAAATAGAAAAAAATTGAAAACATCCACAACTGCATCGTAACCTTAATCATAGAGTAAGTTGATCTGACCAAAAAATCACGTCTCTCTGCGTTAGAGTCAGGCGTCAGGCCATAAATTGTAGACTGGCCATAAAAATAGATTAGCAAGATGAGAGATACTAGCTCAAATTCTTGGGCAAAGATGAGAGATACTATATCAAAAATATCATTCTATAATGTCGTAACCTTTTTAAAAGACAAGCAATACTACCTAGAAATTTGCTAGACTTAATATAATAAAAAAGTGCAAAACACCTATGACAATATACTCTAAATAGAAGAATATATTGCTTAAAAAAACTAAAAAGCATATGGAAATTGTAAGGAATTTTAATTTCAAATCTTCATTGTAGATCTATAAATCAATATCTTGACAAAATAAACATCTCTGCAAAGGATAGAGAAAGGCTTCAGGTGTAGGGAATTATTAATATCCAAAGAGAAAGGCTTCATATAAATCCAAGGCTTCAGGTGTAGGGAATTATTAATATCCAAAGAGAAAGGCTTCATATAAATCCAAAGCGGAAACACAGATGCATGCATGTTATAGCCTTTAAAAATGTGTTAAACCCACATTAGCTATTGTAATATTTGTATCTGTAGCTACTTAGAAGGTTTTCAAAATCCTTGCCCATTGGCTTTTGTGCATTTTTCATTTTCTCACTATTATCTTTTATCGTTTTTTTAATTTTTATTTTTTGCTTTGTTTTATAAAAAAGTTTAAGTTAATTTTCTAAAAAAGTAAATATATACTTACTTAAATGTCTATTTAATGCATATTAATTTTATTTGTTGGCATTTATGTATTATCTTAATTTTTAGTTTTATTAAACATAAAATATATTGGGAATATCTTGTTATAATAAAATGTAAAATAGATTTTATTCTTTTACCTTAAAATAAAAAACACCCCATAAAAAATGCAACCTCCCAACTTTCCTCAGAGAATAACTGCAAAAAAATAAAGAGATTGAAATCTCACATTGCTCAATTTTTTTTTTTAATTTAATATTTTTTTTAACAACTTTCTCAAACCATGGTTATCATTCACCCTTTTATTTAAATCGCTTAAAACATACTTTAACCCTTTTATATAAATCATTTAAAACATACTTTAAGTAATTGTAATTATAAATACTAACATAGATACACCTAACCCTTAGTTTTTATATCATTTACCCTATTTAGTCATAAGACTTCCCTTCTTCACATGAATATACTTATATACATTATTTCTTTGTTTTTTTAACAATACCCCACTTGAAAGTATTCATCTCTCACTTAGAAAAAGGGTTGTCTATATTGTTCTCATTGAACCACAATTCTTCACATGAATATACTTGCATATATTATTTCTTTGTTTTTTTAACAATAGCCCATTTGGAAGTATCCATGCCTCACTTACAGAAAGTGTTGTCTATATTGTTCTTATCCAACTAGACAACTAAGTTGATACTTTAGAACCTTTCAAGTTTATGTGTTAGAACCTTCAAAATTTAAACACTTACAAAATTTGTCGAGCACCTAATCACATTTTGAGTGAATATATGAAACGCCATTTTAATGGGAAAATACATAATATAAAGTTGATTTATATAACACTTTGTTGTGGAAATTTTCTTGTTACATGTGGTCTATCTATCACTCAACACATATAAATATAAATGTCATGGGTTTTGAAGCCCTTATACATGAATCCCACTTGTTGGCTCTCTTGACTAATGACAAATATCATGTTCAGTCTAACTATGGGAGGCTTTTAATTTTGAGGAGGGTTATTGAAATAGTGGTTCCACCTCCTTTGAGGATATCGTATAATTTGGCAATCAACATAATTTCTTCATATTGGATAGTATAGATTTTATGGTGAGGAGGTTATGGTAGCTACCCTACCCAACCCTACCATCTCTGTCTCATTTTCCATTTTCTCTGATGGTGACCATTAAGTTCTTCAGGGTTTCTTGCAAGTGGGTTTGCATTAAGATTCTAACATCCATTTTCTGCAATTTTTATTTCGAATGTCAAAATTTGACTTCTGGTAACTACTTGTCTGTATTGTTTAATTTATTGCTTCATTTTTATTAGCGAGTACTTTTTTTGCATTCTTAATCCTTTTTCCATGCATTGATATGAGTGTCAAGTTCTCTTTATGGAAGGAGGGTTGCATGATTCAATCTTTTTCCACAATTACTACAACCATTACTAAGGGAAGTAATATTTAAGTGTTTCCAGTGGAGTTGCAAGGTTAAACCTCAAACCCTTAGTTGTTATCACTGAAAATTAAGTGTTTTCATTTCTCTTTTCTCTATAACCTTATCTGTAATCTTCTATCAGCTGGTCACAAAGGTAGTGTGTCCTTCTTCTACATTCTTCTTAAATATATAACCAACATCCCTGAAAAAAATATATGTTTTTCTTCATTCCTTTATGCAGTCACAAGAGAATGTGTTTACTAATTATCTTGCAATAATTTCTTGTAGGTATATAGGCATTTCAAAATTCCATCTTGGTTAAAGGGTTTCATGTTCATCATCTTTAGCATCCTTCTGTCACTCTAATAAGAATTACTTAGGTTCTAGGTGACTTTATTTTGTTCTAGGTTAAATTTGTAAAGGTGCTAGTATGGCATCCTTACTGCCATGACATAGAAAATGTCATGCCCTGCATGTTTGGTTTAAAATAATTTTTACATCTTAGGGTTAGAGGGGTTTTTTCAATAAAGTCGTAAACTATACAACTTTTGTTCATCAATTATATTTTGAAAAAATTATGAATATTCATTGAAGGTCATTTCATGACTGCTTGCATGGATCTTATTAGAAAGAAATTCATATAGTACTTTATGGCTTCCCTTGAATTTTTTTGCACATAATCCTGAAGAATTTAAAGGTAGAATGATGAATTGTTTCCGAGTTGAAGGGATAATTAAAAAGGAGTTGAGGCAATGGAGGAGAGCTCTTTCTAACCATCAAAGAAAACAAAAAATGAGACAGAGATGGTAGGGTTAGGTAGGGTAGTTTCCCTAATGTCCTTGCCATAAAATATATACTATCCAATATAAAGAAATAATGTTGATCACCAAATCATACAAGATCCTCAAAGGAGGTAGATCGACTATTTCAATAAACCCCATCTGAATTAAATGTGTCACATAGTTATAATCAACATGATATTAGTCATTAATCAACATCACCAACAAGTCAGATGTATGATTCAGTGCTTCAAAACCATTGACATATATATTTTTATATGAGTTGAGTGATAGGTAGACCACATGTAACAAGAAAAATTCTACAACAGAGTGTTATAAAAATGAAATTTATATTATGTATGCTACCATGTAGATGGTATGTCATATATTCGCTCAAAATGTCATTAGGTTCTCAGCAATTTCATAAGTGTTTAGATTTCAAATATTGTAAAGTATCATCTTAGTTGTGTGGTTTGATAAGAACTACATAAACAACTTTTTTTGTAGGTGATACACATGAATACTTTCAAGTGGGATATTGTTAAAAACATAAAGTAATAATATATATAAGTATATTCATGTGAAGGAGGAAAGTCTTACGACTAAATAGGGTAAATGATATAAAATCTAAGGTTGAGGTGTACTTGTGTGAGTATTTAAAATGTCAATTAGTTAAAATGTGTTTTAAATGAGTTAGCTAAAAGGGTCAATGATAACCATGATCTGAGACGATTGTTAAAAGAACAGATTAAATAAATAAAAATAAAAAAAATTGACCATATGACAATTTTTATTGGGTGTTTGTTTATTTTTAAGTAAAATAATAACATCTATTTGACATTTTACTGTTAAAGATATTAGTAAATATGCTTCATGTCAAATAAAATTAAAAATTAAGATATACAATATATCAATATTAAGATTATTAATATAATAATAATACAAATGAACAAATAATAATTATTATTATATTACTAAAAAATAATATTAAATAGGTTTTAATGTTTAGTTTTTAAATATTTATAACATATATTTTAATATCTTACTTTTTTATTTTATTTCATTAATGTTAAATTACAAAAACCAAAGCACTAAATGCATAAATGTTAATAAATAAAATCAAGCTTAATTAAATAGACATTTAAATAATTATATATTTATTTAAAAATAAATAAAATCTCAAACTATAAAAAAAAATAGTAAAACAAAACAAAAACTAAAACTAAAAACAATAGTGAGAAAATGAAGAAGGCTTGAAAGCCAATGTATGAGTTGTTATAAAACCACTTAAAAACTTTAGAAAAAAAAGAAGTAAATTTTTTTGAAAAATCGAAGATCAAGGAACCAAAGATCGAAGATCAAGGGAACCAAAGATCGAAGATCAAGGGGACAAAGGATCGAGGGGAAGAAGGATCGAGGGGACAAAGGAAAAGATTTGAGTCAATTGATGTGCTAAATTCTACATCTCTAGAAAAACATAAAGGTTCGGAGGGTTGAGGGATGTTTGGTTGGAAGGTGGGGCGATGGGGCTGGCCAAATTTTAGACCCTGCTCAGCTTTCAAAAGAGATTCGGTTCATCTACGAATCTCATCATCTGGCTAGGCAGGGTCTACAATTTAGCTAGCCCCATCACCCCACCTTCCAATCAAACATCCCTCAACCCTCCAAACCTTTATGTTTTTTCTAGAGATGTAGAATTCAGCACATCACTTGACTCAAATATTTTCCTTTGTTCCCTCAATCCTTCATCTCCTCGATCCTTTGTCCCCTTGACCTTTGATCTTTGGTTCCCTTGATCTTAGATTTTTATCATTACCCCCAAAAATCGAAGATCAAGGGAACCAAAGATCGAAGATCAAGGGGGACAAAAGATCGAGGGGATGAAGGATCGAGGGAATAAAGGAAAAGATTTGACTCAAGTGATGTGCTAAATTCTACATCTCTAGAAAAAACATTAAGGTTTGGAGGGTTGAAGGATGTTTGGTTGGAAGGTGGGGTGATGGGGTTGGCCGAATTTCAGACCCTGCCTGGCTTTCAAAAGAGATTTGGTTCATCCACGAATCTCCATCATCCGGCCAGCGAAGATCAAGGGAATCAAAGATCGAAGATCAAGGGAACCAAAGATCTAAGATCAAGGGGGACAAAGGATTGGGGGAACAAAGGAAAAGATTTGAGTCAAGTGATGTGTTGAATTCTACATCTCTAGAAAAAACATAAAGGTTTGGAGGGTTGAGGGATGTTTGGTTGGAAGGTGGGGTGATGGGGCTTAGTACTAGAATTTCAGTATCTCTGTTGGTTAAATGCTAGCAAGTATGAAAAGATAAGAAGAGGGTAGGTTTCTTCTACACTTTGTTGTTTTGTGTAGGGTTAGGATTTCCTATCAATATAGAGATAAGTGTGTATGGTTGTAAGTGTGTTGTTATATTCCTACTATATTTCCTGTTGTTATGAAACCAAGATTCAAATGATAAGGGAAGAGCCACTATTCTAAGGTATAGAGCTACTAATATATAAGATAGAAACCTCTACTATATGGCCAGTATTCATTCCTTGCAGAGAGTGTGTGTGTCTGGATGTGGGTAGGAATGGCAGTTTATATGTTAGTTAGATGAAACAAACCATGTTAAAGCTTTATGGAGAGAGTACAAACTAAACCTATATTGGTATAAGTCACACAAGTGATGTAACAAACTGTGTATCATACTCATTGTCATAGTAATCTACATAATAAAGCTTATAATAGTGATATGGGATATGCTTACTAAGCTAAATAGTAGTGATTCTATATAGCTATCTTAACCACAACTGATACAAGATTAGATCATGCTAATATGACTGATTCAAAGTGTGTGATAGTGAAAACCATTGCCCTATACTAACATGAGACTAGTAATCGTGATTTAGGATCAATATTGGTGGAGGTTTTCACATCTTTCTCTCCTATTCTTGCCAATTGAGGATGCACAAGAGGTTTTGAAGTGTAATGACATATATAATTCATTCATGCATAATGACATATCTCGAATGACGTAATTATGTATATAATGAATGACTGGAATCACTGGTCGAAAATGAACCAAGGAGACAACGAACTAGTCTTTCTTCTCCCCGTACGGATGGTTGAGCCTTAAAGCGTAATGACATATATAATAGCCACAAGGTAGATCGAGCTATCAAAAGACCAGAATGACCATAATGACATATATAATATATGCATTGATAAGAAAGTGTAGTGACATATATAATATATTCATTTTCTGGTGTAATGACTGCTATCGAGTCATGATTGGAAGGCCCCCATCGTTTTGTGCAGAGGTTCTCGAGATTGATCTAATTGCTTGCGAAATGACTTATATTGAGTCATTCATGCATTATGACATATATAATGAGATTGATTTTGGTCACTAGTATCATGGCATCATAACTATTGGATCAAGGCAACTAGCCCCACCACCCCACCTTCCAACCAAACATCCCTCAACCCTCCAGACCTTTATGTTTTTTCTAGAGATGTAGAATTCAGCACATCACTTGACTCAAATCTTTTCCTTTGTTCCCTCGATCCTTCGTCCCCTTGATCCTTTGTCCCCTTTTATCTTCGATCTTTGGTTCCTTTGGTCTTTGATTTTTGGGGTAATGACTTTTTTGGGGACAAAGGATCGAGGGGACGAAGGATCGAGGGAACAAAGGAAAAGATTTGAGTCAAGTGATGTGCTGAATTCTACATCTCAAGAAAAAAAATAAAGGTTTGGAGGGTTGGGGGATGTTTGGTTGGAAGGTGGGGTGATGGGGTTGGCTGGATTTGCAGTTAGATCTGGTGGATCTATTGCCGCTGATTAGTAACTGTGCAACGGGTAGATAAGTACATGTCCAACTGGTTTATTGGTTGTTAGCCCCACGAGGCCTCCTTATTCAAACTCAAATCCATATTAGTAAGGTTAACTCTTTCTTTAATGAATCTAAAATGAAGAATCTAAGAGGGTCCTTCATTTCGACTAGTGATTCCAGTCATTCATTATATACATAATTACGTCATTCGAGATATGTCATTATGCATGAATGAATTCTATTTCATTTCACATGTTAAATAGTAGGATAAGGGAAAGGACCTATCTAGGTTGGGAAAAGGACTGGTCCTAAGCTCTGCTCAGGGTTTGAGGGGAAGAAATATAATTCACTTACCTAAAAGAAGGTAGGCATATTGAAAGCCTTTGAGGGGAAGCAATAGAAGTACAGTAAGAAACATCCACCTTCATATTGATTATATTCATTATATATGATTCAATGCAATTCCTTTTCATTTGCATTAACAACTGAAAGAATATCTAATGTGCACTCTCCCTTCTTCTGTGTTTAAACTATGAAGCACCATTGCCCACCTCTAGGATTAGGGGCGAAGCATAGTTTATACTAGCACCAATACCGGTTGTTTCACCAATTGCTTATAGGTCAACAAATTATACTTCTGGTGATGCCCTTGCTTTTACTGCACCTAGAATGGCTACGGATGGCACATTGACTGATGGAAAGTAAAGAAAGTCAAAAATCTATCGATTTGGAAGGTCTAAGTGGATATCTGTAATCTACACTAATTAATCACCTACTCAAGGTCTGGAGGTCTTGCGCTTCTAAGGGCAAGGATATGTCTGAGTGTTTTCTCCTTCTGAGTTGGAGCCTTGACTGACTCTCTGACTCTGTTGACTATGAGTCTTGTACCTCTGCTCTGAGTTATTCCTTTGAGTTCCTCCTGTTTCCCCTTCAGGCTTGTTTCCCAGCCTTGGCCTTCCCCTTCGGGCTTGACTGATGTGTCTGGGTCTGGGCCAATCTTATTCAAGCATGCCTCTAGATATATTATAACCTTCCCTCACCACCTCACTTATTAGCACAGTAAGTAACTGTGATTGATGAGTGGGCTCTGAATTTCTATTGATCTAGGCAGTCCTTAGAACCAATCAGGGGAAATTTGTTCTAGAAAAATCGTTATCACTATATGGGGCCTTAGATAGCCCTCACATTTACAGGTGATTTCTTACCGGCCTCGGAGTGCCTCACCGCTTTAGAGCTATGGGGCATCTATTTTCTTTAGATAGACATGAACACTCTTTATATTTATATACGCAATTTGCTGATTGGAATCACACTTGTTTAAAGATGTTGCTGGGTACCATTATCACTATTGTCCCAAGCGTTGCTCGGCCGGATCCCGATGAAGGATTACCAATTGCTTTAGAGTAAGATCCCTATTTTTACTTTTTTATACCTACTTCTTATTTGGATACGACGCTCTTTCGATGACACTCTTAGACCTGAACCTCTTCATATTAGGAGGGAAATTTTTGATATACGCTATATAAGGATCTTCCTTATTGCGCACCCACCTTTTGTTTCTTATTCACTGCTACACACCTCTTTCTGCTGACACCTGCCGGATGGATGGGGTTGATTAGTAGCCGAGAGATAGGGTGGTGGTTTCCCTTTAACAGAAATCATTGAACTGCCGGATTTCTTACAACCTTTTACCCTTTACTATGCTGCTTTACTCTTACAGCCTGCTCCCCCCTAGAGACGTATAATATTTTGATTAATGAGGCAGGCACTTAGAAGGTATCACTAGGAACCCCCTTATATTCTCTGGGCCAAATAATGACCACCAGAGTATCCATTAAAGGCCAGGGTTTGGAATCACGTATAGGTCCCTAGTAGTTGTTGTGATAATGGGGCTAATGATGTATAATACCATAGTAATCAAGTAGCTTTCAATGGTGTTACTCCATTCAGGTGAGTACAATGAAAGCAGAGTACAAGCTTAGCAATATGAGTAAGCATCAATGGTCTATCCTATGTCATTACCTATATAGTAGTAATTACATGTATTCAGTAACATACCTTTAACTATGTGCTTATCTATGATTACTGAGCAAGCAACACTTAAACTACTTACAAGCTTATACCTGCTATAGATTCAATAAGGAATGTTATGGGAAGGTGGGATTAACTGAGTACTAGCAGTTATATTCTATCTTGATGATCAACATATTACTCTAGGTAGGCTAGGTTCATAGATAGAATTTCTCTAACCTCATACGCCATGTTTATAGAGTCAATTTACCCACCCATGATAGTATTAACCACGTCATTCTAGGAGATCAACTCAATAGAATTAGATCCTGTTGATGAGTCCCTCTCCCTTAGGGTGGGTTGAGTACCCCTATCTCCTGCTAACTCTTATGTTTGTTAAAGTCCATTTTATGCCTGAGATGAATGCGATCTTCAGCTCCTGTTCAGCCATTTCATCTTCAGCTCTTGTCACAAATGCGACCTAGAGTTTCTTAACAAATGCGACTTATACTTTCTATTTACCTTAAACTGTAGGTATCATTAATAAGTGAGGCAAAAATTTGATAGTTTATGCGGAAAATTTTCAAGTGTATAATAGCCCTTATAATGAAGTAGATTCAATGCTTGATGATGAAGTAGGGGAAATGAAGAAATTACACCATGTCCATACTAGTAAACATAAACTATTGAGTCAACTGGATCTTCGACT
Source organism: Pinus taeda (assembly GCA_000404065.3). NCBI lineage: Eukaryota > Viridiplantae > Streptophyta > Pinopsida > Pinales > Pinaceae > Pinus > Pinus taeda. The sequence goes on along the minus strand of APFE030576918.1, from coordinate 1,428 downwards.
GGAGTATACGGATTTGGAACTAAGCGAAGGGGGGCTAGAATAGGAAAGGATACTGAGTGAGATGATGGTGGGGAAGCTGCTGGATCAACTAAAAAAGCTGCTGCTGGTAGCTCCGGATCATGAATCGGTTCAAGGTAAGCAATTGACTCTGTCTTTTGTTGTTCTAGACCCCTTGTTTCGACTTTGGAAATGATTTCCACCCTTGCCTTTGTCTTTGCTTATAGACTCTGCAGGCTATCAAACTTTCTAGCTGAAAGGAATGTTCCAGACTCTCGGACTCTAGCTATCAAATTGTAAGGAACGCTGGTCGAGGTGATAAACCATTGGATTATAGGCCGTATGATGGAGATTCACGGATGAACCGAATCTCTTTTGAAAGCCAGGCAGGGTCTGAAATTCAGTTAGCCCCATCACCCCACCTTCCGACCAAACATCCCTCAACCCTCCAAACCTTTACGTTTTTCTAGAGATGTAGAATTCAGCACATCACTTGACTCAAATATTTTCCTTTGTTCCCTCGATCCTTCATCCCCTCGATCCTTTGTCCCCATTGATCTTCAATCTTTGGTTCCCTTGATCTTCGATCTTTGGTTCTCTTGATCGAAATCAAGGGAACCAAAGATCAAAGATCAAGGGAACCAAAGATTGAAGTTCAAGGGGGACAAAGGATCGAGGGGAGGAAGGATCAAGGGAACAAAGGAAAAGATTTGAGTCAAGCGATGTGCTGAATTCTACATCTCTAGAAAAAACATAAATGTTTGGAGGGTTGAGGGATGTTTGGTTGGAAGGTGGGGTGATGGGGCTCGCCGAATTTTAGACCCTGCCTATCCAGATGATGGAGATTCGCGGATGAACTGAATCTCTTTTGAAAGCCAGGCAGGGTCTGAAATTTAGCTAGCCCCATCACCCCACCTTCCAACCAAACATCCCTTAACCCTCCAAACCTTTATGTTTTTTCTAGAGATGTAGAATTCAGCACATCACTTGACTCAAATCTTTTCCTTTGTTCCCTCAATCTTCATCCCCTCGATCATTTGTCCCCCTGATCTTTGATCTTTGGTTCCCTTGATCTTCGATCGTTGGTTCCCTTGATCTTCAATCTTTGGTTCCTTTGATCTTCGATTTTTGGGGTAATGACTTTCATTACACCAAAAATTGAAGATCAAGGGAACCAAAGATCGAAGATCAAGGGAACCAAATATCGAAGTTCAAGGGGACAAAGGATCAAGGGGACGAAGGATCGAGGGAACTAAGGAAAAGATTTGAGTCAAATGATGTGCTGAATTCTACATCTCTAGAAAAAACATAAAGCTTTGGAGGGTTGAGGGATGCTTGGTTGGAAGGTGGGGTGATGGGGCTGGCTGAATTTAAGAACCTGCCTGGCTTTCAAAAGAGATTCAGTTCATCTGCGAATCTCCATCATCCAGC
>APFE030576912.1:750-14112 GCA_000404065.3 Pinus taeda | reverse complement strand
AAATGGCACACAACAATGCTTCCACATCCTCATCCTTTCTTGAGAGTGCATCTGCCACAACATTTTGCTTCCCTTTTTTGTAGATGATTTCAAACTCATAACCCGACATCTTTGTGACGCATTTTTGTTGTACTTCAGAGGATAATCTTTGTTATAAAAAGTATTTACGGCTATCATGATCCGTTTTTACATTGAAGTGTCATCCCATTATGTAGGGTCACCATTTCTTAAGTGCATGGAGTATTGCCAACATTTCCTCCTCATAAATAGCTTTGTGTAAATACTTTCCCTTGATTGGACGACTTTCGAAAGAAATGGATATTTCATCTTGCATTAAAACAACACCAATACCATTTCTTGAAGCATCACATTCCATAATAAAGGTTTTTGTGAAGTCTGGTGTAGCTAAGACCAGTGCTTGGCACATTGCCTCTTTAAGATGTTCGAAGGATTTTGTTGCTTCTAGAGTCCATGAAAATGCATCTTTATTCAATAATGTTGTTAGAGGTGCTGTTATTTTTCCATAATTCTTAACAAACTTGCGATAATACCCTGTCAACCGAAGAAATCCTCGCAAATTATTTATGGATGTGGGGATTTTCCATTCCTTAATGTCTTTAATTTTGCTAGGGTCTACCTTAACTCCTCCATGAGATACAATATGACCCAGATATTCCACCTATTGTACTCCAAAGGAACATTTGGATCTTTTTGCACATAATTGTTTGTCCTCCAATAGTTGTAGCACCCTGTCAACATGTTCAACATGATCCTTCCAAGAATTGTTGTATATTAGTATATCATCAAAAAAATACTAACACAAATTTTCTAAGGAAGGGTTTGAAAATGGAATTCATCAAACCTTGAAATGTAGAAGGTGCATTGGTAAGGCCAAAAGGCATGACCAAAAATTCATAATGACCCTCATTTGTTCTAAATGCTGTTTTTAGAATGTCTTCAGTCTTCATTTTCATTTGATGATATCCTGAATGGAGATCCAACTTGGTGAAGTAAATTGATCCATGCAATTCATCCAGTAATTCATCAATGACAGGAATGGGGAACTTATCTTTAATAGTGAGCTTGTTGAGCTCCCTATAATCCTGACACATGTGCCATGATCCATCCTTCTTGTGCATCAATACTACTGGAGCAAAGAAAGAACTTTGACTCGGTTGAATTATACCAGCCTCTAACATTTCTACAACCATATGTTCAATTTCACTCTTTTGGACATAGGGATATCTGTACGGCCTGATGTTCGGAGGAACACTTCCTGGAATCAAATGAATAGCATTATCATGATCACGAATAGGTGGGAGACCTTTGGGAGTCTCAAATACCTTGGAATGATTGTCCAAAACTTTTTGGAGATCTGGAAAAATAGATGATTTCGATGTGGAAACATCTAGCGAACATAATTGTGCAATTACACCTCGTTTTTCCTTTTTTAGAGGCTTTGTCATATCGTTAGAATTGATTATCTTTACTGGATTCCCTGCATAACCCTTAATTCAACTTCCTTTCCTTCCACCGAAAATTTCATGAAAAGTTCTTGAAAGTTAAAAGCTATTGTACCCAAGGATTGTAGCCATTGTACTCCTAGTACAACATCAGCACCTCCCATTGGAATGGAAAGCATTGGGCTATTCAATACATATTATCCCATGGATAACTTGATATTATGGCACTTTCCAAAGCAATTTCTCATTCCTCCACTTGCAACCATCACTTGACACTTTGGTGCTGGATATAGGAAGCAATTCAATTCTTTTGTTATTTTACAATGAATAAAATTGCGGGTACTTCCTGAATCAATCAACACTATTACCTTTTTCTTCTTGATATGTCCTTCTATCTTGATGGTTTGAGGAGTGGTAATTCTAGCCAATGCATTACAAGATATGGTCGGATTGATTTCTTCTTTATATAGGCTTTCTTCCTGGAGTATATCCTCTTCTTTTGACCTTTCTTGTTCATTTTTTTCTTCCTCTTCACAATCTATGTAAAATAATTTCTTCTCAGCACACTTATGACCTCTAGTGTATTTGCTATCACAACTGTAACAAAACCCTTTTGCTCTTTTTTCTTCCAATTGTTATGGTGTCAACCTTATAGGTTGTAGAAGGCTAGGGGCAACAACACTTCCATCTTTATAGTTATGAGTGGTAGGCTTCTTGGTTGCCATAATTTTGCTTTCCATTTTTCTTGCTAACCTAAATGCCTTCTCCAATGAATTAGATTCCCAAAGGCGAGCCTCATGTTGGATATTATCCTTTAAAGTCCCTATGAACACATCAATCCTATGCTCCTTTGGAATATCTTTTACCCTTATGTTCAATTTTTGGAACTCCTCAATGTGCTCCATCATTGAACCCTTTTGTTTGAGACTTATCAATTGGCTAAAAAAGGTGTTGCTTTTTGTATCCTCATAATTTACTGTCATCTCTTCCATAAAAATTGCCCAAATGAATTTTTTTTATGAGAGCAAAGCCATTGATACCATACAAACTGATTTGGTTCCAAATATAAAGTTGCAATACGTACCTTTTGTGTGTTTTGCACATTATTGAGATCGAAAAATTGCTCCATCTGTAATATCCATGTTGCGGGATCCTTGCCATCAAACTTCCTCATATCGATTTTTGGAATATGTGGGTCTTCGATCCAACATTAGAGTCTATGAAATCATGATTAACATTTCTTTTGTTCTCATCATAAGTTTCCTTTACTACCCTTTCACCATTAGTGACCATTTCTTGTAGCAACTTATTCAAATTTATCTTCAATTCTTCCATCTTATCATCTATGCCATCCATCTTAGCGTCCATGCTATTCATCTTAGCTTCCATGCCATCCATCTTAGCGTCCATGCTATTCATCTTAGCTTCCATGCCATCCATCTTAGCTTCCACGTTATTCATCTTAGCTTCTTTGCCTTTCTTTCAACCATCCATCTTAAATTCTGTTACTTTTTGTGCGAGTGACATTTGTTGCACTTGGTCTCATAATTTTGATATATCATGTTGCATTTCTTCCTCTTCTTCTAGTCATGCTAGAGCTTTCAGGTTGCTTACTAGGTGTTCATTTTCTTTCCTCGAGGCATCAATTACTGATAATAATGCTTTACTATTCCCTTTGAATTCCTTCAAACTAATTTTTCAAACCAAGCTTATGCAAAATTTAAAAAAAAAAACTACACACCTTTTTTCACTTTGTAGGAGCTCGATATTGAATCTGATGTATCTCTGTAATTTTGGATCATCCAGTTCTGAAATTGTGACTTGTAGTAGCCCTCTTTGTCCTCTTTCCAATGCCACCAGTCTGATCGAATTTAGATTCTCCAAGGTAGAGTTATGCACAGTCTCCCAAGATGACCTGATTATAGACCTTTCCAGAAGAGAGAACTTGTATGAAGTTCCACGTGTCACTGTTTTGACCTTAGTATCTAAAAAATATACACATGAAACTACAGCCCATCCTCTTTTTGTAACTTCTTATGAAATTTCAATATGATGCTAAAAAAAAAAGTTATGATGATTTTCCCCAGGTCACCTATTTGGAATGAAATTCGGGAGTCTGCAAAAAGGTCCACTTCCTTAGATCATATCTCCGTAAATATAGCACGAAAAGCTCTAAAATTCTAACCCGAGGTTCATAGTGATCTCGACCCAAATGGGTTTGTTTTTAGCATCTAAAATGTCGCAGAAAAAAAGTTATAGCGCAAATGCCATGATGACCTATTTGGAGCAGTGAAACCCTAGAATTCAAAGCTCTCATACCAAATGTTATGAAACCAACTCACAAAAAGATAGAAATGATAGTTGAATGCCTTAGAATTCAGCCTCTTCGAGGGGGAAACCTCCTTTACATTACACAAATGAACAATTCTTGGATGATTCAAATGAAAAAACCTCCTTTCTATATATAGGAGTTTAAGGGGTCACAATATAACCAAGCCGACCTAACAATATCAATATAAAGGCACAAAAATAACAATAGAGGGATTATATGGGGCCAGTAATAACAATATGTGGACAATAGGGGCACAAAAATATTAATAAAGGATACAACTACAATAGTAATGGGGGCATCACTAGTATTATAGGGACCTAACATAAAGTGTGTGAGAGGAGTGTTCCACTTGGTAACAGGAGAATCATCCACAAGGAACAACACAAGGGAATAGGAGCTTGGAGGGCAGAGAGGAAGGCTGGAGAGAAGCCAAGATTGCCTGTGAGAAATTGTGAGGATTGTACTGAGAGCTGGCTAGTAGTGAGAGCTAAGGCTTTGTATAATTCCTATGTATTTCCACCATGTATGATAATGCAATAGTGTGGGGTTTTTAGTTGAGGTTTTCCCCAAAGAATTTTCATGTGTATTATGTCATTGATTCTTCTTCTTCTGGTTATATTGTTCAGCTCGATCTTTAAGCTTCCACAAATTGATAGTAGAAGTAGGTTATAGTATCCTTCTTTGATTTATATTGCATTATCGGGTTAACCTACATAGATTTTCTACAATTGATAATAGCATTATATTAATATGTAAAAAAATAATATAGAGGTGTAGTGTAATATTATATAAGGTACTTATATAAATATATTTTAGAAAATGTTGTATTCATAATATGATAATAATAATAATAATAATAAATATTTAAATAAATATATATTTTTTTCATGAAAATGTATAAGAAAAAATTAATCATTTTTATTTCAATTTTTTTTAATGAAATAGTTGTTGATAACTACATAATAACATCATAGGTAAAAAAAATATAATATAGTTGCATAATGTATATATTTATATATAATATAAAGATATTTTAGAAAATTGTGTATTTATGATATAATAATATTTATTTTTAATGGAATAGTGGTTGATAACTACATAATAACATCATACTAATATGTAAAAAATATAATATAGAGGCGTAGTGTAATATTATATAAGGTACTTATAGTATAACCATATTTTTAAAAATGGTGTATTCATAATATTATTATAATAATAATAAACATTTAAATGAATATTTTTTCTTCATGAAAATTTATAAGAAAAAAATAATCATTTTTAAAAGAAAATGTTTCAATGTTAATTATTTTTATTTTCTCATCAAATTTTAATTGTGATATCTACTACTTATAAAAAAAAATTGGTACATAATAATATTAGTATTTCACAATAAGTATGATAATTCAAATCTCAACAATTTAGGAATGGCTACTCTATGAGGATATTAGTGACAAATTTGAAAATATTAACTAGGCAAGGTCTATAATTTAATGTGGGGCGGGTTGGTTGAACCCTAGCTTCCTCCTCTATTTTCATGTCTCCCTGGGTCTCCTTTCGACCAAGGCTTCTCCTTACAGGTGCAAACATGGATGGTTTTGCATAGCTTTGCTATGCTGTGGGGTTTCTGTTGGGTGTGGGATTTCGTCGTTCGTTGCTCAATGTTGTTGTGTGTTCTTATGCGCAAGGTTTTGTTTGCTTGGGGTATTTGCCACCGTGAGTTCCTTGTTTATTGTGGTCTCTAGTTTTTGAGTTGCATTTTTGGCCACTGTTTTTTCTTGAAGATTGTCATGGGTTGTTATGGTCTTTCTGACTCTATTAGAAGTTTCCTAGCCTTGGAATTTTGCTTCTAGTATGTCTACGCCCCTTGGGGCTTTTGTTCCATGGAACTGTTGCCATTTTAGGGTTTTATACCATTTGCATCGCCCATTCATGGGTTATTGCGACCTATTTTTGGGCTTTTTAGAAGTTTCCCTTTAGGGTCTTCATTGGTGGGCTTGCGTGCCCATATCTTTATTTTTTACAATTCTTTGACCTAGGGTTTTCAGCCCGTAGGATTTCAGTTTGATATCATTGGTGGATTTGCATTCCCATATCTTTGTTTTTACATTTCTTTGGCCTAAGGTTTTCAACCCCTAGGGTTTCAGTATTACATGTAATATGTATATATGCTTATCAAATATTATGTAAACCTGACTTTCTTAATGACAACATGATCAAATTTTCTTTCCTGAAAAAAGGGTCTATAATTAAATATAGACCCATTTGTGTTGATTTATAAAGTGATGTTATTATAATAAAATCTAGTTTTATATTCATAATAATTTTATTATTTTTTAAATTTTAAATTTTATATTTATGATTTTTATATTTTAATTTCATTTTGTTTTTCAAAGAAATAAATCAAACTCTCTCTAAGTATGAGGGCTGGAGTGAGGTTGTTGGTACTAGGCTAGCCCACAAGTATACTTACTTATGAGTGCATTAAGGCATTATAACTCATCATATCACTAGCAAGGATTTAAACCTTGGTGGGGAAGATAACAACCATTTTTACCAAACAACAAAGATAACCCTAATTGTGACCTACATTGGATCATTATATCATTTTTCATCCATCTCGATGCATTCATAGTGGAAAAAGTAGAGGAATCAGCTCATAGGATTGTTTTTACCAGTGGGACCCAAGCAAAACATGGTTCGAAACCTTCCTCGAGCATTTTGAGGCATCAAACGACAATTTTTTGGGGTAAAACTTTGTTGATTTAGCTCTACGCCATTCCATGTCTTTTTAAACACAAAGATATATCCAACAGTGCAAGAAGTGCGTTAATCAGAGTCCATATGCAAAATTTATGACATTCAGAAGTTGGCCTTCCTATTTTCACACCTATAATTTGGGAGGATGTCACGTCAACCACCATTATTCATGGAAAAGGGGCTAGCCATGTGTTTTTGATGTAAAAGAATCTAGAAGAGTCTATATTGTAGCTCTAGTTAAGAGCTGATGTAGTCAAAATTAAGCACTAGTAGGTTATCTGGTTGTGTTATCACTAGGCCACTAGGAGGAAGAGGCATTCCATTATTTCAAGATAATTTTGTTCCATAGCTTAGTAAAGATAGCTAGTAGAGATGGGAGGTAGAGCACATAGAGAGGATTTGTGCACAGTAGAAGCCCATAGGCCACAAGAATTAGTTCTTTGTACCTTCATCCATATTTTCCAGACAGAGAAAGAGAGCAAAGTGACCTCACCTTCAAGATGGGTTTTCTCCCGAAAGGGTTTCCTTGAGAATATTTTGTGTATTATGTGTGTGTGTGAGTTAATATTTTTGTTCTCTACTTTTCTGCATAATTTCCATTCACATGCATGCACTAATTACAGTTAAATTTACAGATCTAGAGGTTTAATATAACTGTAATAGTGTAGAATTTTTAGATTGCTAATATAATATTATTAGATATGTTACAACAAATTGTCCAGTGGAATATCCACGGTAGTTATGGATCATTTGGTATCATAGAAGGTTTCTTTGGATATTTTGTGGATATTGCAAGGATCTAGATCGAGTGGGGCCGAAAATTGTAAAGCCCTAATCATGGCCGAAAAATTTGTAAATGAACCTCGTGATCCTGTAGAGGTGAGGTTTACGCGGTTGGAACAATAAGTCATAAATATAAACCACAATGTAAGCCTCCTCATGGCGGCCTTGAATACCAATTTGGGGATATTTGGAGAAGGTGGGGATTTGAATCTTCCACGTGACCCTGATCTAGCACATAAGGGCTATTGGAAAAATTAATGAAGCAAAAAATTGCACCTTTTGCAGCGAGAATCTCGCCAGTCGCGGGTGAAATTTTCACTCAACGAACTGTGTAAAGGACGAAATCATTGCACAGCTAGCAATTTTTTCCAATTTTCACAACAAATATTAAAGTTTGGTTCCAAGAAGCATACGTTGCTCAATTTTTAACCTTTTTTAGCTAAAGAAGAGCCTAAATGGGGGTTTTTTAGTGTCCTAGTATCAATGATAACCTTAACTTTCTAATTTGAGCATTTGATGATGGACTTCTTACAGAATCAAGTATTTTAGTGCTAGAGACAAATACAAATTTGAAGGAATATGGAGGCATATTTGAGCATGGAGATAGCCTAGTTGGATATTTTCTATCCTTCTATTTTCATCTACAGCAACTGTTACTTTTGTAGAGCAACTCTTTTCAGTCTTTTCTTAATGTGTTAAGGAAAGAAGCATTTTTTAACTCTTAATTATGAAGGAGTTGCATGTTTATTCTTTTGATTTCAGTTGGAGTATAAGGACCTATTGTGTGAGAGTCCTTTTTATGTCGACATTTTTATGATTTATTGTAGGGAGTCATCTTTTTGAGTGAGAATTATTTGTAGGAGAAACAAACCACTCTATTGTCAACAAGTTGTAATGTACTAATTTACTGTTGAAATCGATATAGTGGTCTAGCTATTGAAGAAGACTTGAAGATGTAGCCCAAGAGGGGTGAACTTCATCATCAAATGTTGTTTCCTTCTCTTCATGTTTATCATCTTGAGTTGCATGTGAATTTTTTTATCTTTTAAGTTCATGTGAAAACTTAACTCACCATCTTGAAGAGGTTATGAAACTTATTTTACCTTTAAAGACACATTTTGTAAACTTGAAAAGTGTTAGTGGATGGTCGGTTTTTGATAAGAGGAGTTTTCCTCCATTTTCATATCAATCTCCCACTTGGAAATCGTGATCAACTCAATTCTTGTCATGGCTTACTTTATAATTCGTTTTGCTTTTATCAAGTTTCTCTTGTACTATTTGATGCACTAGTTTCATTTGTTCAATAGAATGCTTGGCTTTGTCCACATCACTATGTCCGTCTACTGAAATATCTTTACCAAAGATAAAATCCAAAAGAGACTTGGAAAATAACACAAAACAACTTCAAAGAAAATACTTGTGTAGATTAGTTCTTGACATGATTACAGGCATGTTGGATGTAATGCAAATGCTCATCCCAAAGTTTATGATGCTTAACATAATATCCACAAAGGAAACACATTTCTTACAACATGTAATAAATTTGACCCTCAAATTCCCATACAAATTGATTCATCAACAAGCCAAAATAGCATAAAACGCCAAAGAAAACATTGTTGCATATAAGTGATTTATTCATAACATCACATTTACAAAAATACTCAATTGTGGGGATATGCAACATGTGGAATACAAAAGAAATGGAGTATTTAACTAGAAAATTAGTCAAAACATTTCATACCCAACGAGGCTAGAGAGTTTTCATTCTGCATTTCACTTTCTTTTGGAGTTTCTTCAGGGATGGTTATGGTGTGCCTCACACATTCTTCTGCCTTCTCTTTCTCATGTGATTTCATGACATGTTTGTCCTTCTTTGGATGAAGATGTGGATGCATCTTCCAACATTTCTCGATCCAATTCCCACTTATATTGTAATGAGTACAAAAAAAATTGTGAGCATTTCTTGGAAAAATGTCTTTGAACTTGGAAGAGTATCTTCCTTCCTGTTCTCACTTCTAATCGACATATTCACTTTCTGAACCATTGCTTTCCTTTTTTGGCACTTGGCTACAAAATGGTTAGGTGCATGAAAAAAAGTACAAGGAAACACATTCCACAACATTTTATTCAAATCATCATGTTTCTTATATTCATAGAAGGTTTTTGAATAATAAAGATGTTTATACCTTTTATCGTTGTCCTTTGAAATATGAATATTGAAAGGAAAATTTGATTGATGAGGAGAAATTTACTTAGTTCTTCCTTAGATGTGCTCATCTGTATTTTGAGATGTTTTTCCACCAATGTCATCATCAGGATGTGATACTGCTTCAACTTGTAGGTATCCTTTCTTCATGAATTTCACACTTGAAGAATTTCTTGAATTTGTAGTTTTGGAGCAATATCCAACTTATTCTTGAACATATTTGGATTCTTCATGTCAAAGTTGTGTTCCCACCTCAATAGGATTAATGATTCCATGACTATGGATTCCAACACCCTTACCATTGTATCCCATTTTGGTCAACAATTTCATACCAATACCCTTGGTATGTTTCTCAAATGATGCAAAAGAAGCATTATCATTGTTACGAGTCTGAATTAAACATGAAGAATATTTTACCTCCTTTTTCTTCTTGCAACCCTTGGTCCTCTTTCTGAAGCTTAGCCATCTCCTCCTTCTTCTCTTTTGTAGATGAAGTGGTAGATGAAGATTCAAGAAAACCACTCTTGTGCTTTAACATATAAGTAGTGTTCTTCAACTAAAAAAGGGTACACACATCAGTCGTCCAATGACTACAAACTTTTCGAGTCTTGGGAGAAGCTTCAGTAACTGAACATTCTCTGGTTTTCTCTTCAATGACATTCTGAAACATCGTGTGAAAATTCTTCTTCTCATCCACTATTTCTTCTAGCAATCTTCTCAATTCTATGTTCTCCATCTGGAGAGAAGAATTGCTCTCTTCCAGTTTTAGGAGCCTTGCATGTTGCAAACTTCCACCCATACTAGCAATCTGGACAAAACCTTCTCTGAAACCAATGATCTAAAAATCAATCGCCCTCTGACACTTTGCAAGTCTTGATACATTTGGGTCTTTAAACAATCACTTACATCGTAACTTATTCAAAAGTGAATAGTTAAGTTTTCAATGAACTTAAAGATGAAACAAAATCATATGAAGCCCAACATGATGAAAATGAAGAAGAGAAAAACCAAGTTATAACGTAGTTCATCCAATGTGGACTACATCTTCGGGCCTTGTACTAATGGCTAGGTTACTTTATTGATCTCAGCAACAAAAAGAGTACATTACAAATCTTTGACTGATAGAGTACTTTTGGAGTGGCACTTTTTCTCCTTCAAAGAAATGTTCTCCTTCAGAGAACTCTAACTCACAAGTTGACTCCCTTTTAAAAATAAATGATAGTTACAAAAGAAAAAGACTTTCTCACATAATGTGGCAACATGTCCTCATACTCATTTTGAGATCAAAAAGCAAGCACAAATTCAACTGCTTCATAATGAAGTGTCGAAATGGTTTTTTCCCATAAACATACTAATAATAGACTGAAAATATGGCTTCTCTATTGAAGAAACAACTATTGCAAATGCATTTAGGAGGCTCGAAAACCCCTGTCTAAGCTCTTTCTATGCTCAAAAAGGTTCCCATATGGACTCAAAACAATCTGTTTGCAACAAAAAAGGACATGGCTCTACAAATTGTCCTACTTACAATGCTCGAATCACAAAATTAATGTTTCCATTGTGTTCAGAACACCCAAAAACCCTTGTATAGGCTCTTATTCGGATCAACAAGAATGAAAAAATGGCCATGTTAGGGCTCTTGGAACATTTCTCTGTTATTTGTCCTGCAAATTGGAAAAATTGGTTAACCAAGCAATTATATCCACTTGTTGTAGCGGCTACAACCACCCTCCAAAATTTTAGCATAGCTTTGTTTTGGAGCCTCCCTACCAACCATCCTTAGCAGCATGTCTTGCACTGAGTAAGTACATAGGCTTTAGCTAAGCTTCAGTGGCCTTTCAACCTGTGCACGTCAGCTTGTTTGTCTCCCAGTGCAAGCTATCATTCCAGACTTAATCAATTTTCTGGCTAAGATGCTCTCCCTAAAAATTGCGCAATTCTAGAAGGAAAAAAGCCTTCCCTCCATAAATTATGCAATCCTGCTAGGCTACCTGTTGGGCTCCAGAAATGTGCAGTTTAGCTAGGTAGCCTTCCCTCTGGAGAATCATAGTTCAGCTCGACAATGGGCTTTAGCTCCAGAATTTTGTAGTTCTGAATGACAGCCAGGGCTTCAATCCATAAATTGCGCAGTGCATGACATACAACCATTCTTGCTCAGCCCAGAAATTGTGCAAATTTCATCCCTAGGCTTGCAAACTGATGCATGTGCTTTCAGGTTGACCGATTCCCTCCAGGACTAAGAAATCTTTATTTTAATGCATGGGCTTCTTTTCTCGAAAAATAAAAATAAAAGAAAAAAGCATCCCTAGATTTTAGGGATCCATTTTTAGCAGTTAGAGGTTACATGCAAAGATTGTTTCAAAAACCTCCCACCAAGTGTCGTTTTTTTTTATATTTGTGGCATGTGCACCATAACCTAGATCTTATCAAAACTCATTTATTTGACACTGCAGATCTCATTCCTCACATCGATATTGGAGCTCTGACATCCCACATCCAATCTAGCAGCCATTGGCACATTTAGCTCAGCTTTTTCTGAGTAAGTCAGCTTTTCATGTCTTTTGTTGCTTTGTTGTCACTTTTTGTATTTTACTTTGTGTAAGTGTTGTTTTCTTGGTTTCAATGAGTGCTTGTTGACGTTTTGATGCATGTTAGGTTGTAGAAGCATTGTTTCAGTTTTTCATTACATCTGAATATTGTTGCATGCATGACATTGTTTCTACACTAATGGTCATCGTTACGGCGACTCACTTCACACACATGCTTGTTTTCCTATTTTATGCATCCTACACTCATTGTTTGCATGCATGATCATTCACTCTTTTTTGCACTCAGTTTCGCCATGCATTAAGACTTCTCATGTTTTCAGTCACTCGTCGACGGGTTTGGGCTTCCTTGGCCCGGACCTTGACTTGCCTGGCTAGCAATGTGCATTTCTGGAAGTGAAGAATCTATCTTCCCTCCATAAACTATGCAAAACTAGCCTAGCACTAGCCTCTAAGCTTGCATTGTGCAATTCTGGGAGGCAGTGCTTTGTTGGGCCCAGAAACAACGCAATGCAGTTTGCTAGTTTACATCTCATTGCTGACTAAAACTGCGCATTGTGCAGTTTTAGTCCTCAGTGGGGCAGCCTGGACTATGCATTGCATAGTTCTAATAGTCAGTCAACCTCCTAACAGCCCTGACTGTGCCTTGCGTTGTTTTGGTAGTCAATCCCCCAGCCTCTTGGTGAAAATTACACAATCTTCACAATTAGTCACACAGGTATGTTGCATGTCAGTCCTCAATTTTTTTTGGCTTTCAACTGGCAGCTTTCTTTACATGAGTGTTGTTATGTCTCTAGGTATTACAGATGTTCGTCAGGCTCTCATCAATACAAGTACAATGGCCTCCAAGAGAGAAGGGTCAATGGACATCGTTGAGAGCGTAACTGGAGATGCAGTTGAGCGAGTGTCTATGAGCTTTCCTATCTATGAAGACACCAATTTTTTCATAGACAAGGATATCAAGATGAAATGGCAGTGACATCACAGCGAGCAACACCATCAGAAGTAGTGGAGGGTAGCAGACCTGCATGCGACAAATGCAAGAGGAAGGTTGTTGATAGCATAGAGACGGGTCAAAGCTATAAGTTCAAAGCAAATCCACTCGTGATGAAAGTTGCTTTGGAGATTAAGGCTATGAGGTGACAACGCTTTAAGAGGATCATGCTGGTGAGCTCCAGTATTGTAGCAATAACGCTACAACTCCTGGGGCTTCCTGTCTCTCATTTTATCAACCCGGTAGTTCGTACAAACTTGGAAGCGACGGTGCTGTAT